>CAUDMG010001635.1:712500-722500 GCA_958450375.1 Homarus gammarus | reverse complement strand
GATTATGCAGAGTTATCACGCACTAGCACACACACACACACACACACACACACACACACACACACACACACACACACACACACACACACACACACACTACTCTCAACAGCACACGCAACACATACACAACACACATTAAACTCACTTACCAAAAACACTTGAGTGAAAACAACACACAAGGACCAACAAGAACAAAGCCTAACCTAACCTAACCTAACCAAGCCTAACCTAACCAAGCCTAACCTAACCTCATACATAGCCATTAAAATACCACGGAGTCCTCAGGGCCACTTTAGTCTCCCTCAGGGCCACTGTGGTGTCCCCCAAGGCCCCCCAAGTCCCTCACTATTTCGCCAATCATCCTTATTCATTGTGAGGTTTATATAAATGTGTGTGTGTGTGTGTGTGTGTGTGTGTGTGTGTGTGTGTGTGTGTGTGTGTGTGTGTGTGTGTGTGTGTGACCAGAGAAAGACGGCCTTCTAATTCCTCAGTATTTAACAGTAGGCAACAGGAACAAGACCACTCAAGACACAGCACAGCACGGCACGGCACGGCACAACACAGCACAGCACAGCACAGCACGGCATGGCACAACACAGCACAGCACCTCAAGACCTCCCTGTGGTTGGGTGTAATAAGGATCTCACGTAGCTATTAAGTCTCCTCGCCCCGGGAATTTTCACCCTAATTAAGCCATTTTATCTCGGGGCGCCCCTGGGATCTGTTGAACCACTGTTGTTATACAAAGGTCTCCCGTGCTGTCTGAGGTCGTTTGTTTTACTTCACTCCTGAGGGGATATGGGGTGTGTGTGTGTGTGTGTGTGTGTGTGTGTGTGTGTGTGTGTGTGTGTCGTTATCCACTGCCGGTCTTTTTAAGTGTTGTTACGCCTTCTTGTCTCTCTTCCCCTCTCTCCTATCCCTCTCAACTGTACACCCCTCTCCTAGCCCTCAACTGTACCATCCTCTCCTAGCCCTCAACTGTACCCCCCTCTCCTAGCCCTCAACTATACCCCTCTCTCCTACCCCTCTCAACTGTACCCCCCTCTCCTTGACCACAACTATACCCCTCTCTCCTATCCCTCTCAACTGTACCACCCTCTCCTTGCCCTCAACTTTACCCCTCTCTCCTAGCCCTCTCAACTATACCCCCTCTCCTAGCCCTCTCAACTGTACCCCCCTCTCCTAGCCCTCTCAACTTTACCCCTCTCCTAGCCCTCTCAACTATACCCCCCTCTCCTAGCCCTCTCAACTGTACCCCCCTCTCCTTGCCCTCAACTTTACCCCTCTCTCCTAGCCCTCTCAACTATACCCCCCTCTCCTAGCCCTCTCAACTGTGCCCCCCTCTCCTAGCCCTCTCAACTGTGCCCCCCTCTCCTAGCCCTCTCAACTATACCCCCCTCTCCTAGCCCTCAACTGTACCATCCTCTCCTAGCCCTCTCAACTATACCCCCTCTCCCTCCCCACACCTGCACTACCTCGCCTTCCTCCACCCCCATGATTCCTCCCCCCTCACCCATCCCTTCCTCCCCACTTGTTTATCTCATTTTCTCCCTTTCCCATCCCATTATCTCCTCCCCATCACACTGTCTCATCCATTTCCGACCCTCCATCCCTTTTGAATCCTTCCCTGTCACAATTTCCTCTTCCAATAATCTTTCGAATTCTCTTTCTCTTTTCACTCTTTCTATTCCATTTTCTTCCCCTTATTTTCCCTTAGTAAATCACCCTTTCTTGATTCTTTCTCTCGTCTTTCCTTCCTCTCCCTCTTCTCCCTACTTCCCTTCCTGTCTCTCTTCTCCCTTTTTCTCCCTACTTCCCTTCCTCTCCCTCCACCTCCCCACCAATTAAAAATAAGATGGGAAACTTCGGTAAACTATCATAGATCATCGTAGGAAAAAGTTAAAAGAACTTATTAAAGGAAGCGGATGAGGGAAAGGCCGAGGCTCTGTGAGAAATGAATGGAGAGAAAAAATAATTGATGATAAGGGTGAAAGTCCTCTTGAACGAGCCAACACATGAGGCAGATCACAGAGTCAACCCACACACACACACACACACACACACACACACACATGCGCTTTTCCAGGTAAACTTATAAACACGAGCCCGACGGAGCTTTATGTGTGTATTATATTCGTGTGTATGTGTGTGTGTGTGCGTGTGTGTGTGTTTCACCTATTTTCTCGTACTCTTAAGAAAAGTAACCCAGTAAAGATAGTTTATGAACAGTGAGTCAATATTTGTGGTTACTTGTAAACTCTGTAACCAATAATTTAAAACCGGAAGACTGTCTGAGTTTCCTTTGTTAGGTTAGGTTAGGTTAATAATGTATTAGACAAGGGGAGAGGATGAGGTCACCTGCTCTAGGACTGACGGACCCTCACCTTCTCCCCTCACCCTTCCCCCTCCTACTCCCTCCCTCCCCCCTCCTCCCACCCTCCCCCCTCCTCCCACCCTCCCCCCTCCTCTCACCCTTCCCCCTCCTCCCACCCTTCCCCTCCCCCCCTCTTCCCCCCTCCTCACCCTCACCCCCTCCCTCCGTGCTGTAATATTAGACAAGCAGCATCACACTGATCATTATACTCTCATGTCGTCTAATAATCGATAATCCAAATCATTCTAAATATCTGTTTAGCTTACAAGATAAAACTAATGAATATATTTAACAAACACATGATTTATTTATTATTATCATTATTATTATTATTATTTGGTCATAGTTTACCGACACCTGTATGAGTCACCTGTAATAAACACCTGAGCTTACCTTTATTAAAATATTCAGGTGTATTAATATTGTTTTTTACGGAGTTAATGTTCTACGCTCCTTACCAAGTCCGTTATATCGACGGTCTGTTAGATGTGAAACCTCTGTCGAATGGCTTATATAGAGAAAAGTCCGTTATAGGGAGGTTTCACTGTACCCAGCTGTTCAAGGAGATTAGTTTAATATTTAAGGTTTTGTCACTGTAGCAGAAACTAAAAGAAAAATTCAAACGAATTTAAACGAATAAAATGTATGGTGTGTGTGTGTGTGTGTGTGAATTTTTCAATTCCACTAAAACATTTTATGGGCCAATCACTCGTGGCGCAGCCCCCCTCAGCTCATCCGATGGTAACTCCATAATTAAAGACGATGAAGGCCTCCTTCAGCGCTGGAGAGAGCACTACCATTCACTGCTCAACCGAAACACCGATGTGAATGTCCCGACTACCCAGCAGGTCCCTCAGCATCCAGAGCTGACCCACCTCAGCTATCCTCCATCCCTGGATGAGGTAGCTACTGTCATCAAACAGATGAAAAATAACAAAGCCTCAAGGCCTGATGGAAACCCAGCTGAGGTGTATAAAGCAGGCGGACCTCTGCTTACCAGCCGTCTCCACTCTCTCCTGGAGAATATATGGGAAAAGGAGGACATCTCCATAGCTCTTAAAGACGCCTTCATTGACAATATTTATAAGAACATGGGAGACCGGTCAGACTGTGGCAACTACCGTGGGATCTCGCTGCTGTCCGTAGCTGGCAAGATTATCGGCCGTGTCCTCCCTAAACAGACTTCTTCCCGAGTCGGAAAACTTCCTCCCAGAATTTCAGTGTGGCTTTAGACCATCACGTGGCACCACTGACATGATCTTTGCTGCCCGTCAGATACAGGAAAAGTGCAGAGAACAGCGTCGTGACCTGTACATGGCTTTCATAGACCTAACCAAGGCCTTCAACTCAGTCAACAGGGAAGCCCTTTAGTGGACCCTCAGCTATTTTGGCTGCCCACTAAAATTCATCGCCATTGTGAGGCAACTCAACGATGGCATGAACGGCAGTGTCCTGCACAATGGCACCCAATCTGAGTTCTTCCCCATCCAAACAGGGGTAAAACAAGGGTGCGTACTGGTACCAATTCTCTTTTCCATATTCTTGGCTGCCTTCCTTACTCGTGCCAGCGCAAATTTAGCTGGCGAGGTGGACATAGGGTACCGGATGAAGGGTCTTTTCAACATAGGACGACTCCAGGCAAGAAAGAGGTGTCGGAAGCTTCCATTACTGAACTTCACTATGCAGACGACCTCAACCTTGTCGCTCACACTGAACGCGACCTACAAGAGATCCTGAACACCTACGCAGAAGCGTATGCACACTTCGGCCTTGAGGTGAATGTACGTACGACTCAAATTCTCTTTCAACCTGACCCTGGTTCAGCCACACCTCCACCAGTCATTCAGCTTAACAGTACTACCCTGAATAATGTTACCCACTTTCGGTATCTCGGCTCCCTCCTGTCCACCACCGCAGACATCGATGAAGAGATTCAGCATCGGATCAGATGTGTATCTCAAGTCTTTGTCAGACTCCAAAATCGTGTCTTCAGCTGTAGGGTACTGAAATTATCTACAAAGTTACCCGTATATCGAGCAGTGGTCCTCCCCACCCTGCTATATGGCAGCGAGACATGGGTCACTTACAGGAGGCACCTCAAGGCACTTGAAAATTTTCACCAACGTACAGTAGTCTACATTCCATCCTCCGAGTTCGCTGGGAAGACAAGAGAACAAATGCCAGTATTCTTGCTGACACCAACTGTAGAAGCATCGAGGCTACCATTATCCATGAACAACTACGCTAGACTGGCCATGTTACCCGCATGGACGACAGTAGACTGCCAAAGCAGCTACTTTACAGTCACCTAATGCATAGTAAATGTAATATTGGCGGGCAATTGAAGAGGTATAAGGATAATCTTAAGACAAACCTGAAAAAGTAACAAATTGACTCCTTCGCATGGGAGACGATTATTCCACACCGTAACGCTTGGAGGAGCACCACACAAGAAGGTGTCAATACTTTCGAGTTAGCCCGACTGCTGCATAACGAGGCAGACAAGCGCCAACGCCGGAAAGACGCTGCCGCCGCCCCTCCCTCACATATGCAACTTCTGTGGACGACCCTGCCAGTCCCGTATCGGCCTCTCTAGGCACCTCAGAACACACCAACCTAGGTGACATCCTTAATAACTCATATCATTGTCTCATAGCTGGATGATCGTCATTCTCGATTCCGAGTGACAGCAAAGTAGTAGTAGTAGTAGTAGTAGTAGTAGTAGTAGTAGTAGTAGTAGTAGTAGTAGTAGTAGTAGTGTGTGTGTGTGTGTGTGTGTGTGTGTGTGTGTGTGTGTGTGTGTGTGTGGAGTAAATATTCTCTTATGTAACAAACAAGAAATTCTAATACTGCTTACCAGTCTTCTTATGCCCACCACCAGCACGTAATGACCGGCACACACACACACACACACACACACAGTCCATATATAGTATACACTGAAAGTAATTTAAATTTTTTTAAATTTCTTTGCAAGGAAATAGTTAAGAAAAGGTGCAGTCAAGATAATTTATTTAAATCTCTCAGTGAATAAATCAAACTCGTGAAATATGGCGACGTGTGGAAAATATTAAACCACGTTATAGAAAAAAGCTGCTGTGGGCAATATTGTACATGTACAGTACGTGACCGTGACGCCGAGGCAAATTGTACACCAAAATTCGATCCAGTTGGGTTAGGTTAGGATTTAGATTTCTCTCCTTGTGTGTGTTGACTCTCTCTCTCTCTCTCTCTCTCACCATGACCTGTGCCCAGCTAACGCCTCGCCAGAGAGAGTCGGCCATGACGAGGAGGAAGGTGCCATCATAACGCAGGAAAAACGGAGAGAGAGGGAGGGAGTGAGGAGGAGGAGGAGAGTTACTGAGGGATGAGAGAGGCAAGAGGGAAGAGAAGGAGAGGTATTGAGAGAAGATAAAGGGAGAGATAACGAGAGGTATTGAAGAAAGGGAGAGGGGAGAGTCGGGTGGGGAGGGGGAGGGAGAGTCGGGTGGGGAGGGGGAGGGAGAGCCGGGGAGGGGAGGGAACAGGGAGGGAGAGCCGGGGAGAGGATGGAAGCCGGAGGGAGAGGAGAGACATCGTTTCTGGACAATATCACCTGCACACTAATGGCCCACGTGACGTCACATCGGTCAAATCATGGCAGAGCAGCGAGTCATGGTGAGGGAGTTGTTATTGTTATGGTGGTGTTGTTGTTATGGTGTTATAGTCTTTATGGTGTTATGGTGTTGTTATAGTCTGTTGTTGTTGTTATTAATGGTAGTATGGTGGGTGCTGAACGAGTAATTTTAAATGGCAGAGTTAAGACCTATGCTATGGTGGGTATTTTCATGACTATTATTGAGGAGTTATGGGTGACGTGTATGGTGACGTGCGAGAAGATGATGGTGTACTCACAACCCCCAAAACTTCTCCCTTGTATTCCATCAATTATTATCTCTTCTTACGTTTTGTCCTCCATCTTTATCCTCCCTTTCTGTACGCGCCCCACCTCATACTCCTCATCCACCTCATACTTCTCATCCACCTCATACTCCTCATCCACCTCATACTTCTCATCCACCTCATCCTTCTCCTCCACCTCATCCTTCTCCCCCAATCTCACCCCCTCATCCAACCACATCCTTCTCATCCACCTCCACCTCATCCTTCCCTCCTTCAGGCAGCTCCTCCAGCAGTAAGCAGTGGTGCCCCCCCCCCCCAACACTTAGTATGCCCCGGGAGACGGTCGGCCAACGTGTGGAATGCTGCCAAAGACACACACACACACACACACACACACACACACACGTCACACTCCCTCCTCCAGGTGCTACTACTACTGCTGCGCCTCCTTCACGTAGACACACACACACGTCACACTCCCTCCTCCAGGTGCTACTACTACTGCTGCGCCTCCTTCACGTAGACACACACACACACACACACACACACACACACACACACACACACACATACACACGTCACACTCCCTCCTCCAGGTGCTACTACTACTGCTGCGCCTCCTTCACACACACACACACACGTCACACTCCCTCCTCCAGGTGCTACTACTACTGCTGCGCCTCCTTCACACACACACACACACACACACACACACACACACACGTCACACTCCCTCCTCCAGGTGCTACTACTACTGCTGCGCCTCCTTCACACACACACACACACACACACGTCACACTCCCTCCTCCAGGTGCTACTACTACTGCTGCGCCTCCTTCACGTAGACACACACACACACACACACACACACACACACACACACGTCACACTCCCTCCTCCAGGTGCTACTACTACTGCTCCGCCTCCTTCACACAGACACACACACACGTCACACTCCCTCCTCCAGGTGCTACTACTGCTGCTGCGCCTCCTTCACGTAGACACACACACACACACACACACACACACACGTCACACTCCCTCCTCCAGGTGCTACTACTACTGCTGCGCCTCCTTCACACAGACACACACACACGTCACACTCCCTCCTCCAGGTGCTACTACTGCTGCTGCGCCTCCTTCACGTAGACACACACACACACACATACACACGTCACACGCCCTCCTCCAGGTGCTACTACTACTGCTGCGCCTCCTTCACACAGACACACACACACGTCACACTCCCTCCTCCAGGTGCTACTACTACTGCTCCGCCTCCTTCACACACACACACACACACGTCACACTCCCTCCTCCAGGTGCTACTACTGCTGCTGCGCCTCCTTCACGTAGACACACACACACACACACACGTCACACTCCCTCCTCCAGGTGCTACTACTACTGCTCCGCCTCCTTCACACAGACACACACACACGTCACACTCCCTCCTCCAGGTGCTACTACTGCTGCTGCGCCTCCTTCACGTAGACTTGTTTTCTTGATGAACGAAAAAGTTATGACGAAGGGATTGGGTGTAGCAGTTGTGGCTGGGGTGAGGTGGTGTGGTGTTGTGGTAGTGTGGTGTTGTGGTAGTGTGGTGGTGAGAGGTGTGGTGGTGTGGTGAGGTGGTGTGGTAGTGTGGTGGTGGTGTGGTGAGGTGGTGGTGAGATAAGGCAAATGTAGGATGTGGTCAAGGATATCCGTAATGTATTAGAACTCTCTCTCTCTCTCTCTCTCTCTCTCTCTCTCTCTCTCTCTGATAGTAGACGACGCTGCACAGTGGCGACTCTCACACACATAATGATTATCAATTTCACGATTTCGTTCCACCGAATTACGTAGAGATGAGTGTAATAATAATAATAATAATAATAATTAACGGTTTATTGAAAAAGTTCTGCAGCCCGAAGGCTGAAAATATACATTGGACATAAATGACTTATTACATACATTGGTGGTTTAACAAAAGCCTTCATTAGAGAAAGATGAAGGAACATACAGTGAACATACAGATTAATGTAGGTGTTGAACAGCAAACACGTAGTGTAATAACTCCCTCCCAGATGGTGTTAGGAGGGACCTCACGTGGTGTAGTAGTTCCCTCACAGATGGTGTTATGAGGGGCCTCACGTGGTGTAGTAATTCCCTCACAGATGGTGTTATGCGGGGCCTCACGTGGTGTAGTAATTCCCTCACAGATGGTGTTATGAGGGGCCTCACGTGGTGTAGTAATTCCCTCACAGATGGTGTTATGAGGGGCCTCACGTGGTGTAGTAATTCCCTCACAGATGGTGTTATGAGGGGCCTCACGTGGTGTAGTAATTCCCTCACAGATGGTGTTATGAGGGGCCTCACGTGGTGTAGTAATTCCCTCACAGATGGTGTTATGAGGGGCCTCACGTGGTGTAGTAATTCCCTCACAGATGGTGTTATGAGGGGCCTCACGTGGTGTAGTAATTCCCTCACAGATGGTGTTATGAGGGGCCACACGTGGTGTAGTAATTCCCTCACAGATGGTGTTATGAGGGGCCTCACGTGGTGTAGTAATTCCCTCACAGATGGTGTTATGAGGGGCCTCACGTGGTGTAGTAGTTCCCTCACAGACGGTGTTTTATGAGTGAGGTGTGGTCCCAGGCCTTCCTATGGTAGACGGATTAACACATCGCTGGTTGTTGGGTCGGGCCGTTATCACTGGGTACCTGGGACCTCACTGTGTGAAGGTCAACTTGGGTACCACTGTTACTGTTGAGTTGTTCTCACTGACTTAAGCACTGTTCACCACTGTTCACCTCTGTTTAACACTGGTTCCATTCCTTTCCTAAATGAAATTATAACTTCTGGCGAGAACTTGTTGGTATTCCGGTGGGGAGGAGGGTTCAGGGGAGGGGGTTGGTATGGGCCAACTTAACAGTTGACCTGGCTGCTCCGAGAGGAGCGCCAGGTACATCTTGACCCTTCGGTGGTCAAGGATGAAGTGTGTGTGTGTGTGTGTGTGTGTGTGTGTGTGTGTGCGTGTTATTCCTCCAACATTAAGCGGATTAGTTCATATTTTTCCCATCTCAAATCTCACCATGTTGTTCACTTCCTAACCAAACCAAACAAACTTCATTACTCCATCTAGTGATATTATTTCTAATTAACTTAGCTGAATTAATTACTTTTTAACACCCCAGGAAAAAAATTACGTTACTTATAAAATGTTACATGATAAAAATGTTACATAAGTGTGAGGTCCTGTTAATATTCTGTGTTAATGTGTGTTAATGTTTTACAGGGGGAGTACAGGTGAGTTAAAGATGACGTTGTGATAGGTAGGCGAGTGTAGTTGGCTTGTGTCTGTCTGTGGTCACGTTAAGTTATTTCAGACAGACAGACAGACATGCTCGTCTTCCTTTCTGTTATCATCGACTTGAACGTCATTAGGAGTTGATGATGTGAGTGAAAGAAAGAAAGAAAGAAAGAAAGAAAGAAAGAAAGAAAGAAAGAAAGAAAGAGGGCACAGGAGGACATTAAGCACATGAATGGGTCCATGCCAAACTCCCACCAAAAATACCGTTATTATACTGACTCTGACATGTAAAAATCTCTATATATAGGACCAACTCACAGCAGAGATTAAACCTATTGGTGGCAAACAGACAATGAGCATTCGTGAATTATTATACCACGCACGCAGTATTGCCTGTTTTGTGCTGGTGTTTGACTCTTCAATACTGTACAACACGTTCTGGTTATTTT
>CAUDMG010001635.1:692500-707500 GCA_958450375.1 Homarus gammarus | reverse complement strand
CTTCCTGAATAACTGTCCAATTGAGTCTTTTGTAGTCTAATTACTTCTCTACCTTGCCTTTCGTCCCAGGTAATTGATATGGTGTTTCCTTGTTTTCGTGTTTGTTTTCTTTCTTAAACAGGAGTAAGAGGAGAGAGTATTATAAATTATATTATCATACTTGACTCTCTCTCTCTCTCTCTCTCTCTCTCTCTCTCTCTCTCTCTCTCTCTCTCTCTCTCTCTCTCTCTCCTTTTTTTCTGACTGAGACATCTTCTTGTCCCGGGAGTAATGTAATTGTGTGTCCTACCATAAATAAGGTCTTAGAACTTGAAGAGCAGTAGTAGTAGTAGTAGTAGTAGTAGTAGTAGTAGTAGTAGTAGTAGTAGTAGTAACAATAATAATAACAACAACAACAATAATAATAATAATAATAATAATAATAATAATAATAAAACACACGTTCTTTTGATATTAACTGTAAGTATAAATAAATTTCAGTAATACAATAGGAAAAAAAAAATATCCTACGACTTTGTGATTAAAAAAATATAAAATTAAGAAAAAAATTTAGAAAAAAAAAGAAGATGAAATTAAATTACATATTTTTCCCGAGGTTTTATGTAAAGAAAACTATTATCGTCGCCTTAGATATAAACACCATAAGTCATCTTAAAACTAATTAAGGGCGATAAGGATGATAGATGAGAGTGGAGGAAAGTCGCCAAAAAAATAAATAAACAAAAAAACCGCTAGGGAAAATTTTTAACCACGGAAATGTTACTAGAACCGTCATAATGGTGCTCTGTTCCCCCCCCACCTGCTCTCTGTTCACCTGCTGGCCCTCACCTGCTCTCTCCTCACCTGTTGGTCCCGCCCTGCTCTCTGTTCACCTGTTGGCCCTCACCTGCTCTCTACTCACCTGTTGGTCCCGCCCTGCTCTCTGTTCACCTGTTGGCCCTCACCTGCTCTCTACTCACCTGTTGGCCCCGCCCTGCTCTCTACTCACCTGTCAGGGGAGAGGAAAAGGTTAATTAGGTCGAGGCAGTGAAGTGATGTCATAGAGAGAGAGAGAGAGAGAGAGAGAGAGAGAGAGAGAGAGAGAGAGAGAGAGAGAGAGAGAGAGAGAGAGAGAGTGTGTGTGTGTGTGTGTGTGTGTGTGTGTGTGCATATATCTCACACATGATATCTACACACCGGCCATAACACGCGTCACTTGGTAGGTGGCGCCTCAAAAACACCACCACCACCACAACCACCACCACCACCATCATCACTACCACCACCACCATCATCAACAACACCACCACCACCACCAACAACAACAACACCACCACCACCACCATCATCACTACCACCACCACCATCATCAACAACACCACCACCAACAACAACAAGGTGGCAGGTAACACTCACTCTCTCACCTGTACAAGTGCTCTGGTCGACACACGAGGGCCTCACACTGCCTGGGTTAAGAGGGAAGTCAAACACCTCTTCACTCGTGTTCCTGTAGTAAGTTCCTGTTCCCTGTAACGTCGGCACGTTCCTGTCACCCCATTCCCCCCCCCCCCCCCACACACTCCCCTGTCAACCCCCACACACACCTGTCACGTCACCCCCTACACACATCCTTGTCACCCCCACACACATCTGTCACCCCCCCCACACACACACACACCTATCACCCTTCCCCACACACCTGTCACCTCCACCCCCCCACACACACACACCTATCACCCTTCCCCACACACCTGTCACCTCCTCCCCCCACACACACCTATCACCCTTCCCCACACACCTGTCACCTCCTCCCCACCCCACACACACCTATCACCCTTCCCCACACACCTGTCACCTCCTCCCCACCCCACACACACACCTATCACCCTTCCCCACACACCTGTCACCTCCCCCCCCCCCACACACACTGTACTACTAACACTATATCAGGTCATTTTCGTTTATGCATTTTTAATAAAAGGGAATTATTCATTTTATACATTTCACGCTGACAGGATTCAACTCTGCATTCGTGTAATTTTAATGTCCATGAGCCCAGTATGAAAAACCCTAACTAAACACATTCACTACACAACAAACGGGGGAAAATTTTTCTCTGTTTTGTGTCCCGTTTATTTTTTTTTTTTAGGCGACATTAACGTGCCGCTAAATGTACGTTTTATGGCCCAGGGACTGAAAATATATCGAAGTTAATTAAGGTTTTTTCCCCCCAAGAACAATAACGAAATGTAAAACTCTCAAACGTCACGAGTTGGTAGAATAAAAAACAGGACGAACTATTGACTAGACAGTGAACTGCAGCGGCCTCACTAACCTAACCTAACCTAACCTAACCTAACCTAACCTTGCGTAGAAAAAAATGCATTGAGGAACACATTACTGGAGTGTTGTGGCGTCATGGATCAGGTGTATCTGTCAGTTCCCCAATGTTTCAGGTGTGTTTGTCGTCAATGTCACAGCGTCGTCAGGTAAGTCTTTAGGTAATCTTGAACCTTGACCTTTGACCTCCCCAACAGTGGAGAAGGAAATATCATTCGTTTCAGTCAATAGCCAACCTACACATTCCTTACAGTGGTGTGCGATTCCGTCTCTTTCTCCTTCACACTTTTATAAGCGCCGCCTCAGCACAATACGGATGATAATTTCGACAGGGATATATTGAAGTAACTCGAGGTATTGGTCGGCTACCAAAACGACACTCCCACACGTATACCATCCATCTCTCTCTCTCTCTCTCTCTCTCTCTCTCTCTCTCCTTCATACACCAACCACCACTGGGAAACAAACACACAAGCAATACCAGTTTTAAGGAAGTGAAATAGATAAGTCTTTACTCTGTCCATTTTACTTTAGCTGAGTGATATGTGAAAAACTAGAGCTTATACTTTCACTTCATGTTCACCGTATATTACGCACCATGCAGGAAAAGACAGAACCCCCACAAAAACCGAGGACCACTTTTACGATTTCATTAATGGAACCCGACTGGAAAACTGTGAGGGTAAAACCAGCATGTCCACCGACTCACCATGTAAACACAGGGAGGAAAAGAGGAAGTGGTGATATATATTGCAAGGTTTATCTAGAGGTGGTGGGTGGGGGGGGGGGGTCAGGGTGAGTGGGGGAGGCGGTCAGGGTGAGTGGGAGGCGGTCAGGGTGAGTGGGAGGCGGCCATGGTGAGTGAGGAAGCCGTTTTTGCCCAGGTAGTCTCACACAACAAACTAAATTGGAAACCACACGTCAATGAAGTTGTCAAATCCTCCAGTTTCCGTCTCCACCTCCTCCGCCGACTCAAGTCCCTCGGAGTTCCTGCACACGAGCTCCTCAGTGTTTACACAACATTCATACTTCCCAAGCTCACCTATGCCTCCCCCACCTGGTCTTCCTCCCTAAATGCCACACAACGTAAACACCTAGAAAAAGTACAAAAGAGGGCATGCAAGATTATTCTCTCCCCCTCCTACTCCACATATCAAGAAGCGCTCAACACACTGACCCTTTCGACTCTCACTGACCATCACCACGACCTCATCTGCAAATTTGGTAAGAAGCTTCTACACCATCCCCGACACCGGCTCCTACTACCACCTGAGATCCCTTGTCCGAGAATTGCTGTTCGACACCACAACCGCATCCAGCCCATACGTGCACGAACTGATCGCTATAAGAACAGCCCAGTCCCAACCATTGTAAAAATTATCAAAACTTGTAATACTGTAACACTGTCACTATGTTGAAATGAACTGTAGTTTGAGCTTTTCCCCATCTAAGTTATTATATGTCTTATTTGTGTCACTTATGTTACTTGTATATTATTTGTAATTCGTAACCCATTCCCCAAATATGTAACTGTATATTTTCAGCCTTCTGGCTGCCAAGCTCTTTCAATAAACCGTTAATTATTATTATTATTATTATTACACCATTGCCTGCCCCTCTCTCGTGTGTGTGTGTGTGTGTGTGTGTGCCGTTTATCTAGGGTAAAGTGACATCCATTAACGACCTTAGTGATAGTAAGGACAGGTGTATTATCTGAGCCTCAAACCAGTGTAAACAAACCCCACCACTTAAAACTAACTGGTCATGACAATGGCCAGCCAGCAGACTGTTCTCACGCCTAACTGTTGAGAAAGATAACAGTTATTAACAAGTATATTGGATCTTCCACTTACCCAGCAACATTCAACCTCAGAAATAGCCCCCACGTGCAATTTTTTTTCCATAAGTTATGTCAGTTCGTTGGGGAGGACTCAAGTTGTTGTTGCTTAATGAAAAACATCCGGAGTCCCTTTACATGTTGGTTTGGCAAGGAGAGAGAGAGAGAGAGAGAGAGAGAGAGAGAGAGAGAGAGAGAGAGAGAGAGAGAGAGAAGTCCAGCTTAATAAAACAAAAGACGATCGATGAATAAGTCTATGATTCTATTAAGTCGTGTTATATGTTGTTTACATCTGTGTGTTTGCGGTAATTACCATATTATTATATTGCTCTCTCTCTCTCTCTCTCTCTCTCTCTCTCTCTCTCTCCTTACTCTTATTTTAATTATTTTTCCTCTTTTCTTGTAATCAAAATAATATAGTTAAAAGATATTTGAACCTTTTATAAATTAGACAATAACACTAAACTAAACACCGATATTACTGACCCAAAAAAATATATATTCTGAAACCTATAAGTTTAAATGAGCTTTACACAACCTGATGCCCTCACGCCTCTGACCCGTCCACAGGTTATGAATATTAATTACTAAAGAAACACCTGAAAAGACCCAATGTTTACGGTGATCATGACAGGTTAATTAAATGCTTCACAGGTAAGTATTCAGAGTTTGAGAGTTGTTGGGTTAAATTTCAGGATTATCTTACTAGTTAGATCTGCCACCATGGACTTCACCCACATGCCTGGCTGACCCTCCAATGGGCACAATTTTAAACACGCTTTTATGTACGATGATATAAATTGAACATGTTTATAGTTAACTGCCCATTGTGTATCAAACGCAAAAACTCTTTTTATATCAAAATAATTTATTCGACTTAAATGGCACAAAAATTATCTCCATAAACTAGTTATTTATCAAAAAATATTCACCATGAAAATACATACATGTATTATATGGCGTACACACACACACACACACACACACACACACACACACACACACACTTCCGTCTATCTTATGGCCAAAAAAATAAATTAGTAGTTTACATCCATACTCCACACCTACACCATCCATACTCCACACCATCCATACTCCACACCTACACCATCCATACTCCACACCATCCATACTCCACACCTACACCATCCATACTCCACACCATCCATACTCCACACCATCCATACTCCACACCTACACCATCCATACTCCACACCTACACCATCCATACCCCCACACCTACACCACCCATACTCCACACCTACACCACCCATACCCCCACACCTGCTCTTCCATACCCCCACACCTGCTCTTCCATACCTGCCACCATTCGTTCCAGGAAGCAATAAAGCCCCACACAACACTCCAATGTAATGGCCGTCTTCATCAGCTTCATTTGTTTCAGCTTTACGCTTAGTTCTAATAAAAGACCAAAACTAAAGACTAAAAACAAACGTCAAAAACATAAGTAAAAAAAAAAAAAGGCAAAGCAAAAGGAAAACAAGAAAAACAAAAGACCAAAAACAAAAGACCAAAAACAAAAGACCAAAAACAAAAGACAAAACAAAAGACCAAAAACAAAAGACCAAAAACAAAAGACCAAAAAACAAAAGACCAAAAACAAAAGACCAAAAACAAAAGACCAAAAAACAAAAGAAAAACAATAAAAAAACAAGAGAAAACAAAGGAAAAACAAAAGACGAAAAAGACAATAATAAAGAAATATAAGACAAAACAAAAATAAAAAACAAAAGACGAAAAAAAAAAACACAAACAAGACAAAAAAAATAATCCACCCAACTCTCGTTATATTTCCTACGCTATTTACGTACCGAACTTCACCCAAGTCACCTGATAGGTTTAGAGGGTAAATTCCAGCACTCTAACGTTCTTCATTACTAACTAAGTTCACTATAACACACGGACACAAACAATACAATGATTATACATCTATTTCACCTCCTAAAGTGTAGTGTAGTGTAGTGGGATGCGCGCGTCATGGTGAGTCGACATGAGACAGTGTCCGTATTATGGGGACATCGTTTAAACCCATGGATATCTCTCTCTCTCTCTCTCTCTCTCTCTCTCTCTCTCTCTCTCTCTCTCTCTCTCTCTCTCTTTCATATCATGGTAGAAATTAACCCATTTATCATTACTCGATACACGAAACTTAACCTGAATTCTCCAGGTAAATTTAGATTATCTCAATACGAAGCCGCACACCGCCCCTCTTCCCACACACCGCCCCTCTTCCCACACACCGGCTCCTCTTCCCACACACCGCCCCTCTTCCCGCACACCGCCCCTCTTCCCACACACTGCCCCTCTTCCCATACACCGCCCCCCCTTCCCACACGCCGCCCCTCTTCCCACACGCCGCCCCTCTTCCCACACACCGCCCCTCTTCCCACACGCCGCCCCTCTTCCCACACACCGCCCCTCTTCCCACACGCCGCCCCTCTTCCCACACGCCGCCCCTCTTCCCACACATCGCCCCTCTTCCCACACACACCGCCCCTCTTCCCACACGCCGCCCTCCTCTCCACACACCGCCCCCCTTCCCACACACCGCCCCTCTTCCCACACGCCGCCCCTCTTCCCACACACCGCCCCTCTTCCCACACACCGCCCCTCTTCCCACACGCCGCCCCTCTTCCCACACGCCGCCCTCACACGCCACCCTTCTTCCCACACGCCGCCCCTCTTCCCACACACCGCCCCTCTTCCCACACACCGCCCCTCTTCCCACACGGTCCCACAGCTCTGAACTATAATGGGAGGAAAATCGACTCGAGTACAGTATTAATAATAAGGATCTTATTACTTAGACCAATAATGATGATAGATACTTGGTATAATGATGATGATGATAACTACGATGATAATGATGATAACTACGATGATGATGATGATGAGAACTACGATGATAATGATGATAACTACGATGATAATGATGATGATAACTACGATGATAATGATGAGAACTACGATGATGATGATGATGATGATAACTACGATGATGATGATGATGATAACTACGATGATAATGATGATAACTACGATGATGATGATGAGAACTACGATGATAATGATGATGATGATAACTACGATGATAATGATGAGAACTACGATGATAATGATGATGATAACTACGATGATAATGATGATAACTACGATGATAATGATGATGATAACTACGATGATAATGATGATAACTACGATGATGATGATGATAACTACGATGATAATGATGATAACTACGATGATAATGATAACTACGATGATGATGATAACTACGATGATAATGATGATGATAACTACGATGATAATGATAACTATTTTTTATAACCACGACACTGAATTCCGTTATCAAGTAAAAACAATAAATAAATACAAGTATACAGTTAAACCTCCATTTAACGGACTATATGAAGAAGAAAATCCGTTATATCGAGAATCCGTTATATATGAAACCTCCATCTAACGAACTACATAGAGATGAAAGTCCATTACATCAAGAGTACGTTATATGTAGAAGCCCACAATTAACGGATTATATGAGGAAAGAACTCCGTATTATAGAGGTTAGGTTAGGAAATACCTCAGTGTATACAGTAAAGAGAGAGAGAGAGAGAGAGAGAGAGAGAGAGAGAGAGAGAGAGAGAGAGAGAGAGAGAGAGGTCAATTAACAGTAATTTAACCATATAGTAAACAAAGGAAAACAGGAAACAAGCAAACAAAATATTGACTTTAAAACACCAAAAATCATTACTACGGCAATTAGAAGATTTTGACAATGAAGAAGACGGCGATAGAGAGAAAACTGATGAAAGGTAAGAGGAGAGAAAGAACATGACAAAAAGAATAAGTAAAGGATAAACGGAAAGAAGGGGGAGGAGAGAATAAACGAGGAAATGGGCGAAGTAAAATGAAAAGGGAAGGGTGAGGGTGAGTGAGGAGAGAGGAAGTCAGTCAGATGAGAAAGAAACTAAGGAAAAGACGAGAGGAGAGTCATTAAAGGGAGAGGGATATCGAAGAGGAGGAGTTTCTATCCCCCTTCCTATCCTTTACTCCCCCATCCCTCATCCCCCCCTCATCGTCGTTCTGTTTTAGTTATATTTTACATCGTGAATAATTATTGCCATTCATCCATTTGTTCATCTGGTGGTCGAGCCAGGTCACGTGATTGGTCGAGCCAGGTCACGTGATTGGTCGAGCCAGGTCACGTGATTGGTAGAGCCAGGTCACGTGATTGGTAGAGCCAGGTCACGTGATTGGTCGAGCCAGGTCACGTGATTGGTCGAGCCAGGTCACGTGATTGGTCGAGCCAGGTCACGTGATTGGTCGAGCCAGGTCACGTGATATCCTGGCGCCATCTTGCATCCTCGCTCAGTTAACCACAGGGCCTGGGAGACAGTTTGCTTTAAAATGTCGTGTTTTTGTGCAGCATCCGTCAGTGTTGGGCCGTGGTATGGCTTGTTGTGTAGCCGGGGGGAGGGGAAGAGGGGGGGAGGGGAAGAGGAGGGGGAGGGGATGAGGAGGGGGAGGGGATGAGGGGGGATGTCTCAGTCGTTCGGGAATGGGGAAGGATTATGCGTATAGACTCGAGACAAGACGAGAGAGAGAGAGGCGAGTTATTCAAGTGAGTTATATAATTACTGTCTTTATATTTCCATCATTAAAATAACACGTCATCAGGAGACTTTACAGATAATGGAGAACAAAGGTAAATTAGCGAGATATATATTTCGTATACCTGTATTAATCTCGTACTTTAATTACTTAATCACTTCTATATTGTATTTTTTTAGAAGGGTTAACTAATTTATACTAAAGGTTGAAATTGCTTAAAAAAAAATACCTGTAGTCAAAGAATATAAAAAAGTCAATACTGAACCAAAACTTCCCAAATTAAACTTGGTAGCGGCAGGTGGTGGTGTGTGGGGGGGGGTGGTAGGAGGAGGGAGAGGGGGGGTGGTAGGAGGAGGGAGAGGGGGGTGGTAGGAGGGGGGGAAGGGGGAGGGGGGGAAGGAGGAGGGGAGAGGGAGAAGCAGGAAGTTTGAAGGTGCTGTGATAGAAGAAGTTGTCAAGCCACCACCACCAGATACAATCACCCCTCCACCACACCTATTGTCGCTGCCCCGAGTAACTTTTCACCCTTCCTTCCTTCCTTCCCTAACCTTAGGTGCTGGCGTATACGGTAGGTCAGGTCAGGTCGGGTCGGGTCAGGTTTAAAATTCTACCCGCCGTCGCCGATATGACTGCTTCACTTGATACTGAAGAGGAACTTAAGGCTTGAGGGATATCATAGGCCTGATCTTTTCCCCTTGAAGCTACCATAGAGAGAGAGAGAGAGAGAGAGAGAGAGAATATATTTTTTACTGTTAACATTAATCACGAGTTCCGCAGCTCACACCTGTCCCGTATACCTATTCCGCAGCTCACACCTGTCCCGTATACCTATTCCGCAGCTCACACCTGTCCCGTACCACCCACCGTAAACTACATACTGTACCACCGCCGGGTATATATCAGCACCGTCCACCACTGAGTTCATAACGAGAACTGAATATATTAATCGTGCGAGCCAGAGATTCATTGTTCTCTCGGGCGGAAAACGGTAGAACGATAAGCCCAGTTTCATTCTGTGGTGCATTAGAGCGCAATAAATATACAGTATATACGAGAGTATTTATAAATTCAAGCTTACTATCGGTCAGTATTCAGTCATATCTGCCATTGTGCCAGAGAGGGTCGGGGCATAATGGAGTATCAGAGTCAATTGTAAAAAAAAAAAAAAAAAATATTGTGTCGATTAAAAATTTTTTCCCGCAATTGGACCGATTGTTTGTTTGGTAGTCTTATTGTGATGATTGGACAGTTTATTGATACCACATTATAAAAGTTATGTTGATATCTTCGTTGATAAATTCTCTCTCTCTCTCTCTCTCTCTCTCTCACACAAACACAGGCGCCACAAGCAGCACCTGGGCCATTGCTTCAGCACCGCGCTCACCCCTCCCCCCTTCACCTAAAATAAACATTCACTCAACTTCCCCCAAGAGAAAGTGAATAAAAATCCTGTCAATTTTTTTCATCACAATCTTGCCAACAATTTGACGATTCTTATATATATATATATATATAAAACCAGTCGAAATATCCTAGCTGGCTCCCCTCCCTACCTGGCTCCCCTCCCTACCTGACTCCTACCCTCCCTACATGACTCCCCTCTATAAGATAATTACATGTTTAAATTCTATTACAATTTCAAAATCCGTGTTAGTTTCAGTATTCACAGTAGCCGCTTAATTAGGTACCTGGCTGCGATAATTACTCACGACAGGTGTTAAAAATGTACCCAAACTTCCGGTATTATTATTAATTAAAAAAAAATATTTACTCCCCTCTCCCTCCTATAATAATATACCGATATATCAGATACATACAGTATATAAACTCTCTCTCTCTCTCTCTCTCTCTCTCTCTCTCTCTCTCTCTCTCTCTCACAGATCACTGAACAAGATTCACAGAGTCCAAACCCTCAGACAAATACCGGTGATAACCTCTTAAGAACAGAGTAATGACCACTTTATATGCACACAGACTAACGCTGCCAATCTACCTGCCTGTCTCTGTCCGTCTTCACAGATGTAGTGACACAGGGAAGCCTTGACGTGTCACCTGATGATCCCTAAATATGTCATACTTTTATGTGTCATATTCATGGCTGTGTCACACTTCTACTTGTGCCACACTCCTGCTTGTGCCACACTCCTGCTTGTGCCACACCTCTGCTTGTGCCACACCTCTGCTTGTGCCACACTCATGCTTGTGCCACACCCCTGCTTGTGCCACACCCCTGCTTGTGCCACACTCATGCTTGTGCCACACCCCTGCTTGTGCCACACTCCTGCTTGTGCCACACCCCTGCTTGTGCCACACTCATGCTTGTGCCACACCCCTGCTTGTGCCACACTCCTGCTTGTGCCACACCCCTGCTTGTGCCACACTCATGCTTGTGCCACACCCCTGCTTGTGCCACACCCCTGCTTGTGCCACACCCCTGCTTGTGCCACACTCCTGCTTGTGCCACACCCCTGCTTGTGCCACACTCATGCTTGTGCCACACCCCTGCTTGTGCCACACCCCTGCTTGTGCCACACTCCTGCTTGTGCCACACCCCTGCTTGTGCCACACTCATGCTTGTGCCACACCCCTGCTTGTGCCACACCCCTGCTTGTGCCACACTCCTCCCTGTGTCACACTGCCTGGACTTAAGAGATAATAAGACCCATTTTCTGCCGTGTTTACACCACCAGCGCTCAACCCTCTATTTCACTCACATCTTTAAGTGGCTCCCAACCTAACCTAACTTAAACCTAACCTAACCTATCTTAAACCTAACCTAACCTATCTTAAACCTAACCTAACTTAATATACTCTAACTTAACTTAACCTAACTTATAACCTAACGAAACTTTACCTAACAAATCCAAACGTAAGCAAACCCAACTCAGATTATGTTAAGTTAGGTTAAGTTTAAGTTAGGTTAGGTTAGGTTTAGTGTATTAGGACGGGCCCATCTGACCCCTATCACGACAATTCTATACAGTAATGGTTCCTGGAAACTATTTATTTTCCTATTATCCTTTTTTCCTTACATATCACTAATTCTTTTCTCTCTTCACACTTCCCTCTTCCCCTTTATCAACCCCTTCTTCCTTTATCATACATTTTCTTTTATTTTCTAGATCTTCCTCTGTCTCATTTTCCTCCGTTCTTCTATCTATTCCTCCCCTTCCATTCTCTCTTTATTCCTCTATCCTTTCTCTCTCTCATTTTGACCCAACATCATCATCAATCTTCCTACACTTCATTCCCACTTCTTTCTCCTTGTTCTTCCTATGCCCTGACTTTTTCTCTCCCCTTCCTTCCTTCCCTCATCATTCTCTCATCTACTCCTCCCTCTTTATCTCTGCAATTCCTCTCATCTCTTAGTGTTTTCCTTCTTTTTAATCTGTTCTTTCTTCCCCATTGTCCAAGCTCGTCCCCTCCCCATCCTCCTCTCCTCAATCCCGTCCCCTCGCTTCCTCTCCTCAATCCCCTCTCCTCGCTTCCTCTCCTCACCACCCCCCCCCCCTCTCTCTCTCCTCCCAGGGTCAAGATAGAGGAGCAGGCAATTAGTGGAGGATGTTAATGACGAAGTGCCAGGTCCTCCACTACCCCCCTCCACCTCATCACCATCGCCCTCCACCTCATCACCACCAACACTCTCTCCTTCATCACCACCGCCCTCCACCCCTCCACACACACACACACAAGGTAGAGTGTTCTTTACATGTGACTCAATCATCGAGGTCAACACTTCAGTAACACATTCTCAAGTATTACCAAATAACGAGTGAGAACATTTTTTTTTTTTTTTTTTTGGAGGTGGACCTTGTATTCCATCAGGGTTGGAGGAGCAGCTGAGGCAACGATGAAGCCAAGATCAATATTTCTCCATCAGTGTGTGGATGACGGAGACCGCGGCTGCTTTGGGGAGGAAAGGGATCAAGTGAACGAGTTGAGGCAGGATTTATGATCACCTGAATATGTGACTGAAGGGGTTATGGTAAAGTGAACGTGTCTATCCATCCATCCATCCATCCATCTATCCATCCATCCGTCTATCCATCCATCCATCTATCCATCCATCCATCCATCCATCTATACATCCATCCATCCATCCATCCATCTCTCCATCCATCCATCTATCCATCTATCCATCCATCTATCCATCCATCCATCCATCCATCCATCCGTCTATATGTCTTCTCTCTGGACTTAGTTTTCAAGAAGATCGTGGTGGGTGAGGTCTCTGAGTTAATAGCTGACGTACAACTTCCCTCCAGTGAGAAATATATTGTTAATCTCACTGAGGAGAGGAGAGAAGAGGAGAGGAGAGAAGAGACGAGACGACTTACGAGTTGCATTTAAAGTTTGATTCAGTAATTGTAAAGAAGTAAATATTTAACACAGAAAACAGTGAAGAAATTGCTATATATGTTTCAATACACCTGGAGACACTAATTAACTGGATGGTCTCTCTCTCTCTCTCTCTCTCTCTCTCTCTCTCTCTCTCTCTCTCGGCTTATGTCTCTGATGCATTTCAACACTTTAATTTTTTCCTGTTAACAAAATCCCCTTTGAAGTATGACACTTTGACGAACGGAAAAATAGACTAAAAAAGAGGTAATTAATTATGATTGTAGAAAAAACCTGAAGAAAAAAATATAATTAATGGACACACACACACACACACACACACACACACACACACACACACACACACACACACACACACACACACACACAGGGTCTCAGAATTTCATCCCAGGATTAAAGAACGTGATCTTCCCTGGGTGACACCTACACCAGCTCACCTGACACCCTCACCTGACACCCTTACCTGACACCCTCACCTGTCACCCTTTTGCCATCCTCACCTAAGAGTCAAATTACACTACCAACTAATCAGAAAAAAAGGTTTGATCAGTATAGTTTATTTGTTAATCTTTACATGAGGAAAATGGCGGACATGTACATACCTGTAATTCTTGAGGCTTAATTAAATCCGGAGTCACAGGTAGATATTTGTTATTTATTTATTTATTTATTTATTTATTTATTTAGTTACGTTTCATGTGATTATTTGAAGGTAATTTAATGAAGCTTTTGAAAATATGGTGAAAAAGGTGGGAAAAAAATATGACCATTAATCATAATAAAGTACTTCAGGTGAGTCGCTACTGAAGGTGACGTCACTAAACAAGCAAGGGACTAACTACCGTAGGTGATCTGGCAGTTAACAGGGTGAAGGAAGTGTGTGTGTGATGATAGTGATGAATGATGATGATGACAGGAGGAGTTGGGATTTATGCTTAGTGTGTGTAGTGATGGTGATGTGTGGTGATGTGTTGTGGTGGTGATGTGTGGCGGTGGTGATGATGATGTGTTGTGGTGGTGGTGGTGGTGATGATGTGTTGTGGTGATGCGTTGTGTGATGATGTATGTTGATTATACGTGGTAGTGTATGATGTGATGGTGAAGTTGTGATGATGTTGTGGTGATGGTGATGATGTACAATGATGATACAAGATTATGAAGAAAATATAATCAGGAAACTAATAAATATGAGAGTAAAAGACTGATAGTTCTCAGTGATCTATTCCTGTTTGACTAATACACAATACAGTGATAATTTGTTTGCATTTACGGTGACAGTGACTTGTTTACCTCTTCATAAAGTAAACAGAAGGTAAAGAGAACAGCACAAGCGATAAAACGAGTGAGAGGAGTAATTTAGCAAACAACTTTTTCCTTAATAGTTGAGCATTAAATAAGTTGCTTTAATCTACACATTAAACACAATAATGACTCAGTGAACTCATACAAACTTAGTACATTATTACCACACTATTAATATTTTTTTCAGTGGCAAATTAGTTAATGATGGTTGATTTTTGTTTTTAAGAGTCAATAGAGAATGACCATTAATGAAACGGGCGTGGTGAATGATGCAGCAGTAATGATTATTGTTGACAAAGTTGTGATAATTTGATAACCAGTGAATCATGATAATTAGTTTAATGAGTTTGTGTTAAGATACGGAGGGATTATTAAATTGCTGTTGCTGTTTATCATCGTAACCTTTGACCTCACATACCTAGATTGACCAAATGAGTCTCGTGTGGTTGTTAGTCTTGGAGTGGAGTGAGCTGAGGAACCTATCATTACAGGAGTGGAGTGAGCTGAGCAACCTATCATTACAGGAGTGGAGTGAGCTGAGGAACCTATCA
>CAUDMG010001635.1:625000-690000 GCA_958450375.1 Homarus gammarus | reverse complement strand
ACCACACCATACACCACACCACACACACCTTCACTACCACACCACACCATACACCACACACACCTTCACTACCACACCACACCATACACCACACACCACACACACCTTCACTACCACACCACACCATACACCACACACACCTTCACTACCACACCACACCATACACACCACCACACCTTCACTACCACACACACCTTCACTACCACACCACACCATACACACCACCACACCTTCACTACCACACCATACACCACACACACCTTCACTACCACACCACACCATACACCACACACACCTTCACTACCACACCACACCATACACCACACCACACACACCTTCACTACCACACCACACCATACACTACCACACCACACACACCACACACACCTTCACTACCACACCCTAAGCATAACTCTCTACACCTGCTCTTCAACACGTTCTGTACGAGTGTGTGTGTGTTTGCTTACCTTTCCCCAGCCCTGACACACACACACACACACACACACACACACACACACACACACACACGTTCATACTACTGTAAAATATTCAAAAAGGTCACTTATGGTACTTCAAATCTTCCCGAGATAAGAAATTTTTTTATGGTCATTTCCTTCACGAAGTTCCCCCCCCCCCCCCCCTCCCCCCCCCCCCCCCTAGGACCATCTTGATATCCTTCCTCTGTTCCTGTAGTAGATCAATCCTTCCCAGTATCCTCGACCACCTCTCCTCCTCCTCACCTCCTAGTCACCACCTTCTTGTCACTTCGTTTTGCTGTCATTCGTGTCATTTTGGATTTTTTTTTAATTATCATGTTTTTAGGTCTATTCTTGTTTTTTTTATTTTATGTTTTTTTTTTACGGGGCTGACATCACTGGTATGGTTGATGGGGCTGGCGGAGCTGACAGTTGATGGATTGATGGGGATGACAGTGCTGACAGGATTTACAAAGCTGACACAGTGGCGGAGCAATTAAGTCTGTTCTTGCTTTTTTTTTTATGGGGATGACATGATTGATACGGCTGACGGGGTTAAGGGCTGACGGTACTGACAGAACTTAAAAGGTTGCTGACACGATAGCGGAGTAATTATAGCAATCACTTGTGGGGGGAATCTTATCCTCTCAGACAGACAGACATACCGACGTCTCTTGGGGCTGTCAGGTTTGTGTAATTATCTTAAAGCTCCTTCAGTGGCTGTCAGGTTTCTTTAATCACTGTCAGATTTCCTTAATTACTTCTAGGCTGTTTTAGTTTTCACAAGTCGCCGCCAGGTTCGCTATTTTAGTCATCTTCAGGTCAGGTCAGGTCAGGTCAGGTTAGGTCAGGTTAGGTTAGGTTAGGTATATGTGTATTCTTTAAAGTTGCCTGTAAGAGCCTCTAGTATTGTTCCAACTAACCTTTAGGACCTTTGTAATATCCTTTACCTCCTTCCATGATCCTTCAAGCTCTCCCAGGATCCTACAGGCCGCCGTGAAATCCTCCAGGGTGTGAGGGGCGGCTTCGGCGGCTTTATAATTTTGGTCATAAGTTTGTTTATATCCCTGTTTATTTTATCCTTTAGTCATCCACATCATGTACTCTCTCTCCCTCTCTTTCTCAATGTTGTCTCTCTGTTCTCTCTCTTTCTGTTCCCCTCTCTCTCTTTCTGTTCCCCTCTCTCTCTCTTTCTGTTCCCCCCTCTCTCTCTTTCTGTTCCCCTCTCTCTCTCTTTCTGTTCCCCTCTCTCTCTTTCTGTTCCCCTCTCTCTCTTTCTGTTCCCCCCTCTCTCTCTCTTTCTGTTCCCCCCTCTCTCTTTCTGTTCCCACCCATCCACCCTCTCGCTCTCCCCTCCTCTCTCTTCCTTAATCACTCAACCACTCACACACAGTAACCCCCCTACACACACACACACACACACACACACACACACACACACACACGTCACTACTCTTCATACATACATACATACATACATACATACATACACACACACATACATACATACATACATACACAGTCAGATATACAGAGTAAACCAAACTATACCAAGTTAATACACACAATGAAGCGCTGGTCCTAATCTAACCTAACCTAACCAACCCTGACGTACATCACTGGCCGCTGACCTAAGAGACAACAAGAATGAGAAGAATGAGAAGATAAGAATGAGTAGACTGAAAAGAAAGATAAATTCCCCAGATAACAACAGATGATCACTGCATTAAACGTCAGCCCTCTCATTCACTGCCTTCCTGGTAAACGTTCCTACATTACTAGACATATCAACGTTTAAACCACAATTCCCAATAATAATAATAATAATAATAACCGTGGCACCTGGAGGTTCTTAAGTAAACACCGACATTACCGCAGCAAACACACCGTGAAACACTTGCCAACTGCCCAGTTTCCTCTTGAGTTTGAGTTAACACACATGGGTGGGTGAGGGCTGACAGGGATGGGGTGGGTTGTGGGTAAGAGCTGACGGGGGGTGGGGGTGAAGGTTGACAGGGGGATGGGAAGGAACTTAAGCCTGACAGATAAGTAAGGTGAAATACAGGTAACAGTGGACTACCGACCACATCTCCTCCCCGACACAACCACCTGTTCTATACCTGTCTTAATTCTCATCCCATCGTCAACTGAGAAACACAAAACAAATAAGACATGTTTACAATTTTGTTTACAAGGACTACAATCTTATTTACACTTTATCACAAAAAAATAATTAGCCAAATTCTACCTTCTGTTAATTGGTCTCAGGTAAGGAAGTGTTAAACTATACTGCTAAGACGAATGGCGCTAGTTAACAGTAATGGCTGGCTTATCCTCAAAAATTAATTCCCATCATCTCACCTGTACCGCCCCCCAGCCCCCCCCCCCCGCCTCCTTCCCACATGTGATGAATCCCTATGAACTAATGACTCTTATGATGTAATTGGTAGATATTATTGTCATTATTATTATTATTATTATTATTATCAGTAGTAGTAGTAGTAGTAGTGAAAAAAAAAGTAGTAGTGGTGGTAGTAGTAGTAGGAGTGTCGCCAAGGAGTCCACACCACACCAACCCACATCATAGCCTACTACACCACACCACTTCAGCCCACAGCACCACACCACTGGCTCTCTCTACAAAACGACCTCTCATTAATTAAACTTATTCGCTTGTGGTTCCCTCTATGGCTCATCAGTCCAGCTTTCGTCTTACAGGCCGAGGATCAAAGGTTCGATTTGTCGTCGTAAAGAATAATTGGATAACCTCATTGTAGAGTACAGTACACCAACCTTTGTGTACTCAAGTCGTTACTGAGTACAGTTCACTATCACGAGTACACTTCATCTGTCTTTCTTCCTGCCGGCAGCGATTCGGGTGATTCAGCTCCGGAAAAAAAAATTGTATATTTCAAGTATAAAAAGTGCGTTTGTTAGTCTAATAATCCCTTAATAACGTTGAAGAGTGCGTGGCTGAAACTAATTGATAACTGTTTATTTAGCGAGAAAGATCCCAGTCAAAATTTACACAACAGATTATCATTCCGTGTTATAACCTGTTGAAAGTGAGCAAAGGGTTTCAATCAACAGGTAAATACTTCATCACGGACACTAATTGCAGCACCATTAAGTAAAGCCTCATACATAAACATACACTGGATATACACATACATACACATATGGCGGTATAAATATATTTGCTTAGTTATTTACTCTCAGGTGAATCAAACAATGAAAGAGGGGGAAGGTGTGAACTATATCATCCATCTGTCGTAAAGAACTAGAAGGTATGTGTAATTGAACACTATACGACAGACAGACAGACAGACAGTATAATATCGATACTTTACATAATATACAAAAAAAATCAAAACAACAACTAAACTAAGGTAGTAATCTAAAATAAAGAAAAAACGAGTTTACTGAAGCATAATGCGAGAAATTCAATGAATTTTTTTCCTTCCTTTACCACTAATCACAGAACCAGCGGTGCCGCCTTATTACCGCAGCTTGAAAGGGTTGGGCCCACGCAGTCTATATGATTCACGCTACATTACAAACGAGTTAATGATATATGAACCTGACCTGACGTTGACAAGCCCTGGTCTGGTCTGGTCTGTTCTGTGCTGTTCTAGTCTGGTCTGGTTTAGCCCAATCTGGTCTGGCTTAGCTTAATCTGGTCTGGTTTAGCCTAAGCTGGTCTGTTCTGTTCTGGCCTTGTCCCTATCACATCACACAGTCGGCTGAGTTCTAGCAAATGTCCCGTCATAATTTAGGAAGAGTAAATAGGTTTGTATCACAGCAGAACTGAGTACACGTGACGCCCAAGGCTGGCAAGGCGCACGAGGCGGCACGTGTTGCTGGATACAAATGAACTCTGTTTCAGTCAGGTTATTACAACATCTCGTCAGTATAGAAACAAAATTTAAAGTTACGAAAAGTCACAAAATAAAATAAAATTCATCTCCACAACGCAAGGAATTTAGTTAATTAATTACTTCTGGTTCACGGTGGAGTTGATGTTTAGATATACAGGAATATTTTTTGATTAAGCGTCTCTGATTCCTTTGGATGAGAAGAGGTCAAAGGTCGTCTTCCATGGGGGTGTAATTACTGGTGACCTGGACCTCAAGACCTCTCAACCTCCTGGGCCTCATGACCTCTCAACCTCCTCCTCCAATGTATCACCACTTGGAGATCTTTACCTCCTCTAAGATGACTTACAAGAAATATTATATATCAGTACATCCTCATCTGCCTTTGGGTGGAATTTTTGTATTAAAGTGAATGTAACACACACACACACACACACACACACACACACACACACATCCAACTAAACCATGACTTTAATTTTCTAAGTTATAAACCACAAGACCTAACCTAACCTAACCTAACCTAACCAAACCAAACCAAACCAAACCTAACCTAACCAAACCTAACCTAATCCCCTTGACATACATACATTATCTTATTCTGTCTGTATAATAAACATTCATTACGACACAGACTAGGACAGTGTGATAAAAATACAAGCAAAGTTGTGATGTTCCATTCGCTTTATTGTCAAAGTATAAAAGTATTCCGTGACTCATTAAAACTTATGCTTCATGTTTGTGTCGCCAGGAAAGTATTTACGGAGTGTAAACAAAGAAACTGTGGAAAGTGGAAAAGTCGCTATTTTTCCTCTTAGCTGTTGTGGGATCAAGGCAACAGCTGGCGTCGGTTCACTCACGCGTAAATAACAGTTGATGTCAGTTCACTCGGGCGTAAATAACGGCTGACATCGGGTCTCACGCGTAAATAACAGTTGATGTCGGTTCACTCGGGCGTAAATAACGGCTGACATCGGTTCTCACGCGTAAATAACAGTTGATGTCAGTTCACTCGGGCGTAAATAACAGCTGACGTCGGTTTTCGCGCGTAAATACTAGCAATTTATTCATCTTTGTTTACATACCGTTTAATTGTCTCCTGATGTCACTATTTTCCCTTGTTTGAAGACTAGATAAAAAAGTGATAGAGGTAATTAGGACCATCTAATGAAGGTAATGGCTTAATCCTCGTCCTAATAAGCCATAATTACCGACACTTTTGAGGAGGGAAATTTCTTGATAGTTTACAATGGAAAGAGGAAAGAGGCAGGGAAAAAATGCAAGGCGGGGAGGAAAATTAGATTCATTGTATGGTTGAACGAAAGAGCTGCCGGGGAGAGAGAGAGAGGGGGAGAGTGAGAGGCGGCGATGAGAGGGAGGAGAGTGAGAGGCGGCGGTGAGAGGGAGGAGAGTGAGAGGCGGCGGTGAGAGGGAGGAGAGTGAGAGGCGGCGGTGAGAAGGAGAGTGAGAGACGGTGTTAAGAGGGAGAGGCGGGGGTGAGAGGGAGGAGAGTGAGAGGGAGGAGAGTGAGAGGGAGGAGAGTGAGAGGCGGCGATGAGAGGGAGGAGAGTGAGAGGCGGCGGTGAGAGGGAGGAGAGTGAGAGGCGGCGGTGAGAGGGAGGAGAGTGAGAGGCGGCGGTGAGAGGGAGGAGAGTGAGAGGCGGCGGTGAGAAGGAGAGTGAGAGGCGTAGGTGAGAGGGAGGAGAGTGAGAGACGGTGTTAAGAGGGAGAGGCGGGGGAGAGAGAGGGGGAGAGTGAGAGGCGGCGGTGAGAGGGAGGAGAGTGAGAGGCGGCGGTGAGATGGAGGAGAGTGAGAGACGGTGTTAAGAGGGAGAGGCGGTGGTGAGAGGGAGGAGAGTGAGAGGTGCCTATGAAGGGAGAGTGAGAGCAGCAATGGACGCAGGAGTAGGGGATCAAACGTGATGGAGGAGTGGGAGAGGGGGGTGATGGAGGAGTGGGAGAGGGTGGTGACGGAGGAGTGGGAGAGGGGGGTGATGGGGGAGTGGGAGAGGGAGGTGATGGAGGAGTGGGAGAGGTGGAGTGATGGAGGAGTGGGAGAGGGGGGTGATGGAGGAGTGGGAGAGGGAAGTGATGGAGGAGTGGGAGAGGGGGTGATGGAGGAGTGGGAGAGGGGGGTGATGGGGGAGTGGGAGAGGGGAATGATGGAGGAGTGGGAGAGGGGGGTGATGGAGGAGTGGGAGAGGGGGTGATGGAGGAGTGGGAGAGGGAGGTGATGGAGGATGGGGAGAGGGAAGAGATGGAGGAGTGGGAGAGGGGAGTGATGGAGGAGGGGAGAGGGAAGTGATGGAGGAGTGGGAGAGGGGGTGATGGAGGAGTGGGAGAGGGGGGTGATGGAGGAGTGGGAGAGGGGGTGATGGAGGAGTGGGAGAGGGGGGTGATGGAGGAGTGGGAGAGGGAAGTGATGGAGGAGTGGGAGAGGGGGTGATGGAGGAGTGGGAGAGGGGGGTGATGGGGGAGTGGGAGAGGGAAGTGATGGAGGAGTGGGAGAGGGGGGTGATGGAGGAGTGGGAGAGGGGGTGATGGAGGAGTGGGAGAGGGAGGTGATGGAGGAGTGGGAGAGGGAAGTGATGGAGGAGTGGGAGAGGGGAGTGATGGAGGAGTGGGAGAGGGAAGTGATGGAGGAGTGGGAGAGGGGGTGATGGAGGAGTGGGAGAGGAGGGTGATGGAGGAGTGGGAGAGGGGGTGATGGAGGAGTGGGAGAGGGGGGTGATGGAGGAGTGGGAGAGGGGGGTGATGGGGGAGTGCGAGAGGGAGGTGATGGAGGAGTGGGAGAGGTGGAGTGATGGAGGAGTGGGAGAGGGGGGTAATGGAGGAGTGGGAGGGGGTGATGGAGGAGTGGGAGAGGGAGGTGATGGAGGAGTGGGAGAGGGGGGTGATGGAGGAGTGGGAGAGGGGGGTGATGGAGGAGTGGGAGAGGGGGGTGATGGAGGAGTGGGAGAGGGGGGTGATGGAGAGAGGAATATGGGTTAGGGAGAGGAACCTTGAGTACAGAGACAGGTTAATTTGCACTCATTCGAGAGACGTAGAGTGAGGGGCGATATGATAAAGATGTATAAATGGAAGTGAGGGCTAAACAAAGGGGACATTACAAAGGTACTCAAACTATCCAACCAGGAGCGAACTCGTAACAATGGTTTTAAATTAGACAAATTTAGATTTAAGCGCGAAATAGGTAAACATTGGTTTGGAAATAGAGTAGTGGATGAGTGGAACAAATTACCAAACATCATCATTAACTCGAATACGCTGTATAGGGGTTGGCTGCAAACGGGACTGCACAGTATGGGTTAATAGGCCCGCTACAGTTTCCCCCATTTTTATGTTCTTATGATTAATAAGGCGAGGGAGTCGACGAGGAGAGAAACATTCTTCCTGCCAGAAATTTTAAAACAACTTATATATTTAAATAAGACAAAAATTTGGTTGTAGTGGTCTCATACTGTGTGTGTGTGTGTGTGTGTGTGTGTGTCCGGGTAGCCTCACCAGACACACACACAGCTACTGGCGGCCATACGACTTGTGCCAAAAACTTAAATAATTCCCCAAAGTCTAGCAACACATAGCTGTTTGTACACACCCACTCGTATGTGCACACCGACACACGCTCGTATGAGAGAGAGAGAGAGAGAGAGAGAGAGTACATACCTGTCTACACAAGAATGAAGACGAATATATTTACTTCATTAAAAACATTGCCACAAGAAACAGTGTTGGTTTATATGCCACAAGACAAGTGATGGACCGCTATTCTCAGATCTTGTTCTCTGACGTTGAAGAACTCATTAGTATACTGCCGCTTAATAACTATGTTCATATGTTGACATTTAATAATTTTTCTACATATTTTACCTGCAGAGACACCAGGTAGGAGTGTGTGGGACTCATTAACACGGACAGGTAGAAACTTAGGTGAAGAAAAGCCTTTAGGTGGCGACTCAACTCAAGACAGTGTGGCGACATTCCTTCATAAGCTGAATAAGATGAGTTATCAGGGACAAGCACACCATGTGAGGCACAGGTAGTAATGAGGACGTCTCACCTGAGCCCTGAGGACGGAGACAGGTGTCCACACTAACACGGTATCAGCACGCAGTCTTTACCAGGTGCGCTAAGCTGGTGTCGTTAAAGTGATTACAAGTTCTTAAGGAGCAGCGAGTGGTAACAAGAAATTGTCTGGAAGGTTTTGGACTCGGGTACAATATTAAACAGTTTCCCGAGTTAGTTAGACGCGAGTGATGATGATGTAACAAGTATTCCCAGAGTCAAACTTAGTCCTGAGAAATACAGAAACGTCTAGATTTTCACGAACATACACAAGTAACCTAAAACTGCACATACTTTTCATAAATTAAATTCCGATACAACATTAATCACAAGTGTTATCCGTCGGCAAAAAAGTCACATGCGATATAAGACTTAAAAAGGACGATTTTGTCTCATAGGCATAAAATTCTATTACCCTAAGAAGTAACGTTGACTTAGCGAGAGTATAGTAACAGGTAAACAATTTTGTAGAGTTGTGAGGCGGCGTCAGAGCTGAGACACGCCACTCACACTCCACACATTATTACTTGACAATCTGCCCCATGTGTTGGTTGACTGATTCCGTATTAATGCCTGGCCAAGTACGACAATGACCTGAAGGCGGTGGTTTACTGGATCATTAAAACACATGATGTAGTTAGCAGCCAGCCTCCCAGTTAGTGCGTTCTGATGACTGCCTTTAGACGCCTTAGTGTGTGTTAGCCTGTTGTTAAATCCAACTTTAAAACCTCAGGTATCAGTACTTTATTGTGTGTATTTACTATATGAAATAAACATTACAAATATTGACAGAGAACTTCAGTTAAAATACATATTGCCTTATTATACTGTATATCAATTATCTAGATCCCATTAAAAGTGACTTCTCGAGGTGGTGCCATGACTCAGTGCCCCACCCCCACACACACAGTCAGCTGGACAATGGCACTGATAGTCTTCTGTGGGATGTTGTACCACTTGTGACTCTCCACCAGCACACTCACCCTCACCACCACAACCTTCCACCTCCACCCTCACCACCCTCTTCCCCCACACCCTCCCCACCAATATCTCCCCTCTTGACCTCCCCTTCAACCCCCCTTACTGCTCCCCCTCCTCCCCCTTACCCTCCCAGGGGGATCATGCACTCAACAGTACTCTAGCCAAACAAACCCGGTCTACTGTACCCATGACAGGACGCCCACGGGGAAGGGGAGCGTAAGAGGAAGGGGATACAGGGGAGGGAAAGGGGGATGTGGAAGGGAGATAGGAAGGGGATGGGGAAGGAATGGAGATTTCTCTAGCCGACAACACAAGCAAGAGAGGAAGATAGAGGGCGTAAGGTGTATTTCAATCAACAACCTTGGCGGCGTGTTGCAAGAGCTACCTACCACTGAGAATGACAACCACCACGGACAACCACTGACTACCAAACACCATTACTAACCAGCTACGTCTACTCAACCCCCAAACATTGTTAACTACAATACATTTCTCTAACAACCACAAAAAAAAATACACTGGTCGTTAACAATCATAGATGTCAAAGTTAATGTTTATATGAAGGCTTTTTACTTAACACTACTTAACAGAGGGAGTTAAGTGCCACTACAAACACGGCCATGACGATGCCAGCTAGGGAGGGAGGGAGAGGGAGGGAGGGAGAGGAAGAGAAAGGGAGGGAGGGAGAGGAAGAGAGAGGGAGAACTGTTCACCTCACCTCCCTCACTTACACGTTCTGTTTACTTTAAGCTCTTCTACATAAGTCCTCGTTGATGTTAGTACAGTAGCTGACACCTTCTGTAGTAACAATGACATCCCTACATAATACTACAGTAGAAGGCGTCAGGGCAGAAAGGCACTATACTGAACCTGTCATAGTGTGTTCCTGTAGTTATTCTGTAGGACGTGTAGATAGTGCCTGGTATTCACTACAGCCCAACACCGTGTACATCTTTGGTCCAGTATGGCATTAGAGGCGTAACTAACAAACACTCGACATCACACCCAGCAATTACGTAATCTGGTATGACCGTAATTACCGGGGCTCAAGCATCGTCTATCAACAGTTACTACCCTCGCCACTGCAGGTAAGGAGGTGTGTGTGTCTGTAGGGGGTTACTGAACACGATAACGCCTCCTTTAGCGACCCTCTCAGCAGCTGCCGACTGTCTGACACAACACGAGATAAACGGTAATGGCCTAGTTGGTGGGTCATACGAGTACAATCCTTAGGTTATTATAGTTTAGATGCCTTCACGGTCTGTATAACACGTTTTAAGCGTATGAACTCTCTCTCTCTCTCTCTCTCTCTCTCTCTCTCTCTCTCTCTCTCTCTCTCTCTCTCTCTCTCTCTCTCTCTCTCGATGCCCTTCACCTCACCCATCGTAAGTAGTTGTGGACACCCTTAACGTGTTGTTCATGAGTTCAATTTAGTTCTTTCACCAGTTAAGGAAATTTGTATTGCTGCTGAAGCCCTCAAGTATTGCTGCGGAAGCCCTCAAGTATTGCTGCGGAAGCCCTCAAGTATTGCTGCTGAAGCCCTCAAGTATTGCTGCTGAAGCCCTCAAGTATTGCTGCTGAAGCCCTCAAGTATTGCTGCTGAAGCCCTCAAGTATTGCTGCTGAAGCCCTCAAGTATTGCTGCTGAAGCCCTCAATCTACTACAACTACTACATCTACTATTACTACTTCCACTATTACTACTACTACTACTACTTTTACTTTACAATTACTACTACTACTACTACTACTACCACCAAGAATAACGAAATGAAAGTATACGCGAGTCATCTATGAAGCCACGTCATTTAGCTGTTACACCGACCTTCCACAAGACTCCAGGAAAGTAACTGGGAAATATTTGCGTGCACTCAAGCTTGGCCAGGATCATGGAATTCTATTTTTCTGAATAAAACGTTAAAAAGCTTCTTCTTTCATGAGCTCCTGGAAATCTCTGGAGAAAATCCTGGACTGTATTATCATTCAAGGGGGAACTACAAACCCACGACAGGAAAACAAAATACTCCTGTAGAAGAGACTAACATACTGACGGTGCGATACCCCCCCCCCCCCACAATACAACCACCATAACCTAACCTAGAAAACTAAAAAAAAAAAATCCAAGACTATTTTTAACCAGTACCACGACCATCTGAACCTCACACGACGAACTGATCATTATACTACAAACTACCAGAATCTCCTAAGAGCAAACGGCACGAGAGGAGACAATAGAGCGGCCATGATGACACACACAACACCAGTGGGCCAGAGGAGTGAGTAAGTTGGTTGGTTGATGTTTTTACGTTTCCTCAAGACGAAGAAATTAACAGGAAATATATGTATATGTATGTATGTATGTATGTATGTATGTAGACAGAAACAGACAGACAGATAGATAGATAGATAGATTAAATAGACGAAAACACAGGCAGACAGACAGATAGATAGATAAATAGAGATAGATAGATAGGTGTGTGTGTGTGTGTGTGTGTGTGTAATGGTCAGCATGCTCCCCTCGCAAGCAATTGGACCAGGGTTCGATCCCCGGGCAGGGTGAAACTATGGGCAAGTTTCTTTACACCATTCGCCTCTGTCTACCCAGCAGTAATTGGGGACCTGGATGTTAATTGATGTGCGGATCATGTTCCAGGGTAATGGTTAACCAGTGCAGTTGGCGAGTTGTCCGGTCTTCTCGGACTATTCCTTGACACTGGGTCATGCAACTCGTTAACTCAAGGTGTGGTTGTTGTGTTGGCGACAGCTTCTACACTTTAAACACTGGGTCATGCAGCTCGTTAACTCAGGGTGTGGTTGTTGTGGTGGCGACAGCTTCTACACTTTAAACACTGGGTCATGCAGCTCGTTAACTCAGGGTGTGGTTGTTCTGTTGGCGACAGCTTCTACACTTTAAACACTGGGTCATGCAGCTCGTTAACTCAGGGTGTGGTTGTTGTGTTGGCGACAGCTTCTACACTTTAAACACTGGGTCATGCAGCTCGTTAACTCAGGGTGTGGTTGTTGTGTTGGCGACAGCTTCTACACTTTAAACACTGGGTCCTGCAACTCGTTAACTCAGGGTGTGGTTGTTGTGGTGGCGACAGCTTCTAAACCTTAAACAAATTCACGCCTCGGTGGCCCTTGGGCCGGCCATCCTCGCTACACGAGAGGGAGCTATTATTAGTATAGACTGTATGTATTGTGTGTATATTCTCTATATCCACTTTTTTCTCATTACCTGAACAGCGTCACGATTTAAGTGATGTAACGACCTAACGAGTCATTATAATAACTACCAGTCATTGACAGTAATTAGAGAATTACTATAAAGCTAACGAGCTCATAATTATAAAGTAATTAACATCGTCATCTGTTCCTGACTATGTAATGGCCGAGTGAGTGAGGCGGCTGTGACTTCTGTATTACTGAAAGAAAGATTAAATCCCTCACTTGCGTAAAACACCCATCAGTCAAGTCAGTGAGTGTATGACTCTTATAAGAAAGAGGATTTAGATGTTTCAGTAAGATGCAAGGACAAACACGCACAAGTTGAGGGGAACACACACACACACACACACAAGTTGAAAGGGTACACAAACACACACATTTACAAGTTGGAGGGACACACACACTTCAAAAGACACCTAGTCTTACTTCTCTCTGATAAAGCGGGTCTTGATAACATCTCATGGAGGAGGAGTGACTTGATCTGTCAGCCAACAAACACACGACTAATGAGTTACGTGTTTATACTGATGGCTGGCAACCAGTCCAACTAACCCGGTAAGGTGAGGCTGAATTTGTTAAGATGATGAGTTTAGTGACTGTGTGTGTGTTATTTTGCACCTGTTCCTTCTTCGTTTATTCCATCTCCTTGTATCTTTAACTCTTATTCATTTTCTCATTCTCGCTTTTTCTCACATTTCCTCTTTTTTCTTTTCTTAATAATCTCCACTTCTCTTTTTATCTCACCCTTTCCCTTTTTCCTCCTTTCATCTCTCCCTCCTCCTCCCCCTCTCACCCCCCTCTCCTCCACACAGCTAAACACCCCACTTACCAAAACTCCATTAAAATATTATATCAAATGTAAAAAGCCATAAAATAAACATCCACTCAAAGTATTAGTTAATGACTTAGACCGACTCACGTACACCTGGTCGGAGGGATTCAGGTATATCTATAGCACAGGTGAGGCAATTAACAGGTATTAAGTGTTCATGAATACCAATGAGTATAATCATCCTATGGTGACACGTGGCTTGTATTGGCTAATCACCGATGGTGGTTGTATAACGGGCATTAGTAAAAGAAATTACCTGTGCAAAAGGCAAAGCAATGTATATAAGCTTGCCCTAATGATGTATATTGATACCTGTGATGTGTTGTGATTACCTGTGGTGAAGGTATAACGTCAGCTAGTCCACTAACATTATGATATCAATAAAGATTTGGTGCAGAATTCAGAGATTTTAGAAGATTCTGACGTCTACCATAATATACGTCTACCATGACACACGTCTACCATGATATACGTCTACCATGATATACGTCTACCATGATATACGTCTACCATGACACACGTCTACCATGATATACGTCTACCGTGACACACGTCCACCATAACATACGTCTACCATGATATACGTCTACCATGATAAACGTCCACCATAACATACGTTTACCATGATATACGTCTACCATGATATACGTCTACCATGATATACGTCCACCATAACATACGTCTACCATGATATACGTCCACCATAACATACGTCTACCATGATATACGTCTACCATGTAACAAAATCTGTCCTTATATTTAATGTAATATTTAATGTAACCAATTACTCTTTTATTGTCTTTTTAATTCTTTATATTTATTTATTTATTTATTCTTATTTCTTTCACTTCCTCTTTTGCTTATCCCTGCTATTCTTCCTCGCTATACTCGTGAGAGGTGGAGAGGGTGAGGGAGGTAATGGTTTATGGTTGCGGTCGGCTGGTGATACAGGCTTACAGTTGGCCCTCCCACACACACCAGCCAGGGGAGACTCAGGGAAGCTGGTTAGGAGAACTGAGATACAATACTTCACAGAGGGGACATAAAGGATAGTTATTATATATATGACTCACCGTATAACACGTCACTCTTTCTCAATAAGGGAGGGATGAATTAGAACTCTTATTAACGGTTACTGTATTTACTGACTACTTTATATTGGGGTTTAAGATTTACACTTCAAAATAATAAACCTATGTTCCTAGCTAGTTAAACGGGGACCACGTATCTCACCAAATGGGAACTTAATGATTTACCAAATAGAATACCCCCACATACCTGCCAGGTCGCCACCACAGACGTCCTACACCTCCCTACACAAAATTCCAACACAGACTCTGCTTTTCAAACTGCGTCAGCCCACAGGGGACGCCACAACTTTCATGAGGTCACGCTTCATAGGCTTTCTCATTGGACGAAGACAGACCTAAGGCCTTCATACTATTGGCTAGAAACTGGCAGGAACTCTCAGGTGGCGGGAAACTCATGACATTGTTACAACCATGACACACGTCTACCATGATATACGTCTACCATAACACACAGTCACTAGTAGAGTACAGAACACCTCACAGCACTTCTGGCACAAATGACTCATCTAAACCATACTAAACTCCTACCTTCTCTCTATACCTTCACCTCTCCTAATTTAGAGATGAATTCCACCGTCATCTTCACTACCACAACTAACTACTACTATACTAATGATACGTTCAGCTTTAACGTTCCTATACACACGTCTTAAAACCCCTGGGATGCTGCAGTACCTCGCTTCACCCAAACACCATCTACATATCAACATTTCTATCATAACTTGTCATCAGCATTTAACCCATAGGAGGAAAAAAAGGAACCTCTCTGATTGACTGTTGGTTACTCTGAGACATACGAGGCGTGGGCTGTGTGTGTGTGTGTGTGTGTGTGTGTGTGTGTGTGTGTGTGTGTGTGTGTGTGTGTGTGTGTGTGTGTGTGTGTGTGTGTACCATTACCCGTCCCACTGAAGCAATCATGTACTGGTCTTGGCTACACGGGGTCACCTAATCTCCCAATCTTGACCTTGCTATCGCTTCCCTGACGATCCGATGCCGACCTTCCACAGAGAGAGAGAGAGAGAGAGAGAGAGAGAGAGAGTAGGAAAGTGAAACAGGTAGCCAAACACACAGGTAATACGCTCTCACTCCAGGTAAATCTTGGAGTATCAGTCGGCCAGGTGCTTCAATAGGACGCCAGGTAGGGACTAGACTAGAGTGATCACCTGAAGATTAACCCCCCCCCTAACGCTATTTGGGACGATGAGGTAGGGTAAGATAAGATCAGGTCAGGTCAGGTCAGGTCAGATCAGGTCAGGTCAGGACTTAAGAAACAATAGAATAACAAAATAACAATAAAAGTCTAATAACCTCAGGGACAAAGTGTAAAAAGTATTGGTCAACAAAAAAACGTGATAGACGGGATCTGATTGGTTAAAAAAACATAGACGGGATCTGATTGGTTAAAAAACTTCTCATGGGAGTGATTGAGAGAAGGGAAGGAGATAGTAATAATAAATGAGGGAAGAGAGGAGAGGGTGTGAGATATAACAGATTGGGAATAAGAAAGAAAGAAATGGGAGAAAAACAGAAACGAAATCAAGGAGGAAGGATAAAAAAAAATGAGAACAAAGGAGAATGAAATTAGAGGAAAGAGATAAGAAATACAAGAAGAAGATAAAGAATTAAGATAAACGACGAGGAGAGAGAGAGAGAGACAAGAGAAGGAAAAACGCTACACCAGAGAAACAAAATAAAGATTAAATAAAATAACTGGACAAGATACAGTTATTTTTTTACTATTTTTTTTATATACTTTACAAATCTACTACGACACCAACTTTCTCTTCAATGTCTTAGTGAAAAGAAATGTTGCATATTTCGTCACCCCTGTAGCTAACACAAGAACGGCAGTGTCTCTAATACGTCAAGTAAGTAAGAAAGTAGGTAAGTAAGTGAGTGACTAAGTAAGTACCAGGTGAGTGAGTGAGTTGGGTGTGAGTGAGTGAGTGAGTGAGTTGGGTATGTGTGAGTGAGTGAGTGAGTGAGTGAGTTGGGTATGTGTGAGTGAAGGCTATGGCGAACACTGAGTCAGGTATACGGTGTTATGACAGGTAAGCTGGGGGAGGGGGGTGAATTGAGGTCTCTGGGAGGGGAGGGAAGAGGGGGAAGGGAGAGGGGTGGGGGTGAAAGGGAGGGGGTGGAGGAGACGGTGGAGAGGGGGAGAAGGAGGGAAGGTTGTAGGCGAATAGTTAGTCAGGGTGGATGGGGGGGGGGGGAGGGCCTCTGGTAATATGTTCCCTACCAAGTTCTGTGAGAAAATTTGGAGAGAAGTTTACGGAGGAGGGAGTGGTGAGGGAAGTGTGAGGGAGGGGTGAGGGAGGGAACACACAGATGGCCAGAGAGGAGGAGGAGGGAACACAAGGCCAGGAGGAGGAAGAGCAGGAAGGAACACATGGCCACTATACCTTCACCTTTCTTCATGGTAGGGGTGACACTATGTAGGAACCAGATGGCACTGTGAGGCATGCATCAAGTGGCACTATGAGGGATGAGGCAGGTGGCACTATGAGGTATGAGGCAGGTGGCGGTATGAGGTATGAGGCAGAGCAACAGAACTTAAAGCAAAAAAATAATAAAATGTTCAAGCATTTTCAGGTTTCTTCCGTTTCCCTCTTCCTAACCAAACCTAGCCTAGCCTAGCCTAGCCTAACCTAACCTAACCTAACCTAACCTTTACGAGCCATCTCCAATGATAAACATCCCGGGCGCTGTGAAGGTGCAAGGTTAGGTTAGGATAGATTAGGTTAGGATAGGTTAGGACAGGTTGGGTTAGGTTAGGATAGGTTAGGTTAGGATAGCTTAGGACAGGTTGGGTTAGGATAGGTTAGGACAGGTTGGGTTAGGTTAAGGTAGGTTAAGTTAGGTTAAGTATAAAGTGAAGAAGTGATTAGTGTAGGTGTATATGTTTCTCTCCAATTACAAACAAACAAACAAAATGAATGAATGAATGAGAGAGAGAGAGAGAGAGAGAGAGAGAGAGAGAGAGAGAGAGAGAGAGAGAGAGAGAGAGAGAGAATATATCTATCGTTAAATTACAACTATATACCATAACTATATCAGTATTGTTGGTACATTCCTGAAAATAATTAAATCGCTGACACCGCCTGACTTTCCTACAGGAGTATTGGATATATTGTGTCAGCCGTGCGGGAGGAAACAGCTGACGTCTCAACCTAGATCTCAGAACTAAATATATCTTATCTCTCTAAGTTAACTGGAACCAAATACATGGAGATAAAATAGAACGATAATTGGAATAAATAGAGAAACAAGAAAACATGTACAGACAAAAATACCTGACAGATACTAATGAGGCTCGTGACAGGTGAGGCATTAATGGCATTACCTCGGCATTAGTAGGAAGTGATGCCTCCCTCCCTGGCCTACTCTCAAGCCAACAGTATATTACCAACCTCCAACCCCGTGTCAAGCAGCACTGTTGCCAACCTCCAGCCTCGTGTCAACCCCAACCTAGCGGGAGGAGGGGTGGTTGTCTCACGTTGGTAACACAATAACTCACCTGTGGGAGAGAAGAGAAAGAATTTATAAGACCTGACAAAAGGAGCTTGAGTCATTCCTCCGCTTGGCAGTAAATCAATTACTTCACGGGGAAAGGTTTGTTACGGGCTTAAAAAAGGTTCTTGGAAATATGGACACTAACATAAATGTTAACTTTGATAATTATATTCAAGTTTTATTGAACTTTTCGAGTTTTTAATGTGAGTTTTGTTAATATGAGTTTTGTTAATGATCCAACTCCAAAACAAAAGTTAAAAAAATCTAAATGACACATAAACAATAGTTGCCCCTCGTGTAACGAGGATGGCCGGCCCAAGGGCCACCGAGGCGTGAATTTGTTTAAGGTGTAGAAGCTGTCACTAACACAACAACCACACCCTAAGTTAACGAGCTGCATGACCCAGTGTTTAAAGTGTAGAAGCTGTCACTAACACAACAACCACACCCTGAGTTAACGAGTTGCATGACCCAGTGTCAAGTAGTAGTCCGAGAAGACCGGACAACTCGCCAACTGCACTGGCTAACCATTACCCCGGATCACGATCCGCAAATAGATTAACATCCAGGTTCCCAACTACTGCTGGGTCCACATGGCAAATGGCGGAAAGAAACTTGCCCATAGTTTCACCCTGCCCGGGCATCGAACCTGGGTCCGCTCGGTTGCAAGGCGAGCATGCTGACCACACACACACACCATAACATAGTATCCATTTTTCATTACATTTAGTGTACACAGTGAGTAACCTGCACCATTAAGCCCACAAACAACTAATAACGCTCAGGAACAAGGCACAATAAAGTCACTCAATAAGGTAACACCACCACACCACACCACACCACCACCACCACAATCACACCACACCACACCACCACCACACCACACCACCACCACCACCACCACCACACCACCACCACCACCACACCACACCACCACCACCACCACCACACCACACCACCACCACACCACACCACCACCACCACCACCACCACCACACCACCACCACCACCACACCACACCACACCACCACCACCACAATCACACCACACCACACCACCACCACACCACACCACCACCACCACCACCACACCACCACCACCACCACACCACACCACCACCACCACCACCACACCACACCACCACCACACCACCACCACCACCACAATCACACCACACCACACCACCACCACACCACACCACCACCACCACCACCACACCACACCACCACCACACCACACCACCACACCACCACCACCACCACACCACACCACCACCACCACCACCACACCACACCACCACCACACCACACCACCACCACCACCACCACCACCACACCACATCACCACCACCACACCACACCACCACCACCACCACCACAATCACACCACACCACCACACCACACCACCACACCACACCACCACCACACCACACCACCACCACCACCACCACAATCACACCACACCACACCACCACCACCACAATCACACCACACCACACCACACCACCACCACCACAATCACACCACCACCACCACATCACCACCACCACAATCACACCACACCACACCACCACCACCACACCACCACCACCACACCACCACCACCACCACCACCACCACCACAATCACACCACACCACACCACCACCACCACACCACACCACCACCACCACACCACACCACCACATCACCACCACCACCACACCACATCACCACCACCACACCACATCACCACCACCACACCACATCACCACCACCACAATCACACCACACCACACCACCAACACCACAACACCACCACACCACACCACCACCACCACACCACACCACCACCACCACCACCACCACCACACCACACCACCACACCACACCACCACCACCACAACACCACCACATCACCACCACCACCACCACACCACACCACCACCACCACAATCACACCACACCACACCACCACCACCACACCACACCACCACCACCACCACCACCACATCACCACCACCACAATCACACCACACCACACCACCACCACCACACCACACCACCACCACCACACCACACCACCACATCACCACCACCACCACACCACATCACCACCACCACACCACATCACCACCACCACACCACATCACCACCACCACAATCACACCACACCACACCACCAACACCACAACACCACCACACCACACCACCACCACCACCACACCACACCACCACCACCACACCACACCAACACCACACCACCACCACCACACCACTATCACCACACCACACCACACCACCACCACCACCACACCACATAATAATAATGGTTCTGGTGCGACCCTAAACACTTGCTGTTATTGGTTCATCGACGCTGCTAGTGGAGGAGGCTGTGGCCCTGGCAACAATTCCAATATCCGAGGAGAGACGCTGTGATGGAAAATGATTCTGAGCTGAGCCGGAGGACGCTAGCAGACGAACCTTGTGGGGGGTGGTGTGGGGGTGGGGGGGGGGTGGTGTGGGGGGTGAGGTGTGTGGTGGGGGGTGAGGTGTGGTGTGGGGGGTGAGGTGTGTGGAGGGGGGTGAGGTGTGGAGGGTGAGGTGAGGTGGAGGGGGTGAAGATGTGAGGAGAGAAGGAGGAGACATGAAGGGAGAAAGTAAAGGGGGGAGACAAGAAGAGACGAGAGAGGAGATAAACGAGGGGAGAGAAGGGAGAGAAAACAACAAGAATACAAGACAAAAGGGGGAAGAGAAATAACAGAAGAGGGTAATAAGAGGATAAAGAGAAAACAAATAATTACAATAAAAAGAGAAGTGACGGATGACGGTAATGACCAGTACGGGATAGATAGATAGATAGATAGATAGATAGAGGTTGGCTAGGCTGAGGTGTAGAGGTTGGCTAGGCTGAGGTGTAGAGGTTGGCTAGGCTGAGGTGTAGAGGTTGGCTAGGCTGAGGTTTAAGAGGTTGGCTAGGCTGAGGTGTAAGAGGTTGGCTAGGCTGAGGTGTAGAGGTTGGCTAGGCTGAGGTGTAGAGGTTGGCTAGGCTGAGGAGTAGAGGTTGGCTAGGCTGAGGTGTAGAGGTTGGCTAGGCTGAGGTGTAGAGGTTGGCTAGGCTGAGGTGTAGAGGTTGGCTAGACTGAGGTGTAGAGGTTGGCTAGGCTGAGGTGTAGAGGTTGGCTAGGCTGAGGTGTAGAGGTTGGCTAGGCTGAGGTGTAGAGGTTGGCTAGGCTGAGGTGTAGAGGTTGGCTAGGCTGAGGAGTAGAGGTTGGCTAGGCTGAGGTGTAGAGGTTGGCTAGGCTGAGGTGTAAGAGGTTGGCTAGGCTGAGGTGTAGAGGTTGGCTAGGCTGAGGTGTAAGAGGTTGGCTAGGCTGAGGTGTAGAGGTTGGCTAGGCTGAGGTGTAGAGGTTGGCTAGGCTGAGGTGTAAGAGGTTGGCTAGGCTGAGGTGTAGAGGTTGGCTAGGCTGAGGTGTAGAGGTTGGCTAGGCTGAGGTGTAGAGGTTGGCTAGGCTGAGGTGTAGAGGTTGGCTAAGCTGAGGTGTAGAGGTTGGCTAGGCTGAGGCGTGGAGGAGTGTTAAGTAGAGGAAGAAAACAAATTAATTTGAAGTTGCTTCATTACATTAAAGTCCGAGTGGATGAGTAGAATGAGGCGGGATTAGGTCTAAATAAGGAAGGATTAGGTGCAATAAGGAAGGATTAGGTGCAATAAGGAAGGATTAGGTGCAATAAGGAAGGATTAGGTGTAATAAGGAAGGATTAGGTCTAAATAAGGAAGGATTAGGTGCAATAAGGAAGGATTAGGTGCAATAAGGAAGGATTAGGTGCAATAAGGAAGGATTAGGTGCAATAAGGAAGGATTAGGTGCAATAAGGAAGGATTAGGTGCAATAAGGAAGGATTAGGTGTAATAAGGAAGGATTAGGTGCAATAAGGAAGGATTACGTCTAAATAAGGAAGGAGTAGGTCTAAATAAGGAAGGCTTAGGTCTAAATAAGGAAGGCGTAGGTGCAATAAGGAAGGAGGGATGAGGGAGGCGTTGGGGTGGGTGAGAGGCTAGAAGGATGGGTGAGAGGCTAGACGCTAGAAGGATGGGTGAGAGGTTGGAGGGATGGGTGAGAGGCTGGAAGGATGGGTGAGAGGCTAGAAGGATGGGTGAGAGGCTAGACGCTAGAAGGATGGGTGAGAGGCTGGAGGGATGGATGAGAGGCTGGAGGGATGGGTGAGAGGCTAGAAGGATGGGTGAGAGGCTAGAAAGATGGGTGAGAGGCTAGAAGGATGGGTGAGAGGCTGGAGGGATGGGTGAGAGGCTGGAGAGATGGGTGAGAGGCTAGAAGGATGGGTGAGAGGCTAGAAAGATGGGTGAGAGGCTGGAAGGATGGGTGAGAGATAGAAGGGATGGGTGAGAGGCTAGAAGGATGGGTGAGAGGCTGGAAGGATGGGAGAGGCTAGAAGGATGGGTGAGAGGCTAGAAGGATGGGTGAGAGGCTGGAGGGATGGGTGAGAGGCTAGAAGGATGGGTGAGAGGCTGGAGGGATGGGTGAGAGGCTGGAGGGATGGGTGAGAGGCTAGAAGGATGGGTGAGAGGCTAGAAAGATGGGTGAGAGGCTGGAAGGATGGGTGAGAGGCTAGAAGGATGGGTGAGAGATAGGAGGGATGGGTGAGAGGCTAGAAGGATGGGTGTGAGGCTGGAAGGATGGGTGAGAGGCTAGAAGGATGGGTGAGAGGCTAGAAGGATGGGTGAGAGGTAGGAGGTAAATTTTCCAAATACAGTTTTAGCAATCTGAACGTTAACCAATCACACTATGTCAACAAATAAACGATAGCCAATCACACAATGTCAACAAATAAACGTTAGCCAATCACACAATGTCATCAAATAAACGTTAGCCAATCACACAATGTCAACAAATAAACGATAGCCAATCACACAATGTCAACAAATAAACGTTAGCCAATCACACAATGTCATCAAATAAACGTTAGCCAATCACACAATGTCAACAAATAAACGTTAGCTAATCACACAATGTCAACAAATAAACGTTAGCCAATCACAAAATGTAAACAAATAAACGTTAGCCAATCACGCGTCGACAAACAGATCCGATAATAACTAAACATGTTTGTCAGAAAAATAAAAGTCCCACACAAATATAATGAACAAACACAGGAGGACCTAACAAACACAGGAGGACCTAACCAACACAGGAACAAACACAGGAACAAACGCAAGAGGACCTAACCAACACAGGAACAAACACAGGAGGACTTAACAAACACAGGAGGACTTAACAAACACAGGATGACTTAACAAACACAGGAACAAACACAGGATGACTTAACAAACACAGGAACAAACACAGGAGGACTTAACAAACACAGGAACAAACACAGGAGGACTTAACAAACACAGGAACAAACACAGGAGGGCTTAACAAACACAAGATGACTTAACAAACACAAGATGACTTAACAAACACAGGATGACTTAACAAACACAGGAACAAACACAGGATGACTTAACAAACACAGGAACAAACACAGGAGGACTTAACAAACACACACAGGATGACTTAACAAACACAGGAACAAACACAGGAGGACTTAACAAACACAAGATGACTTAACAAACACAAGATGACTTAACAAACACAGGATGACTTAACAAACACAGGAACAAACACAGGATGACTTAACAAACACAGGAACAAACACAGGAGGACTTAACAAACACAGGAACAAACACAGGAGGACTTAACAAACACAGGAACAAACACAGGATGACTTAACAAACACAGGAACAAACACACGAGGACTTTGTCGTTATTGTCTGAAAATCCTACAATGACGTAAGGAAATCCGACAAATTTTATTATATTTGTAAAATAAATCTCCCGTCTCTGTCCAACAAATCCCCAGGCAATGCAGGCAAGCTTGTTGTGTGGGCGAGTGAAGCACCAGCTGCTGTGGAGCACCAGCCAGTCAGGAAGCACTAGTTGTGGAGCACCAGCCAGCCGTGAAGTACTAGTCGTTGTGGAGCACCAAGAACCCATGAAGCACCAACAACCCTTGAAGCACCAACAACCCTTGAAGCACCAACAAACCCTGAAGTACCAAGCCCCGTTGTGGGTCGTTTGACCTGTGCCCGGGTGGGCTAATTCCCCTCCACCCACCCCAAAAAAAAAAACATGAAGCACCAACAAACCATGAAGCACTAACAACCCATGAAGCACCAACAACTTATGAAGCACCAACAAACCATGAATCACCAACAACCCATGAAGCAGCACCAACAACCCATGAAGCACCAACAACTTATGAAGCACCAACAAACCATGAAGCACCAACAAACCATGAATCACCAACAACGCATGAAGCAGCACCAACAACCCATGAAGCAGCACCAACAACCCATGAAGCAGCACCAACAACCTATGAAGCAGCACCAACAACCCATGAAGCAGCACCAACAACCCATGAAGCAGCACCAACAACCCATGAAGCAGCACCAACAACCCATGAAGCAGCACCAACAACCCATGAAGCAGCACCAACAACCATGAAGCAGCACCAACAACCCATGAAGCACCACCAACAACCCATGAAGCAGCACCAACAACCCATGAAGCAGCACCAACAACCCATGAAGCAGCACCAACAACCCATGAAGCACCACCAACAACCCATGAAGCAGCACCAACAACCCATGAAGCACCACCAACAACCCATGAAGCACCACCAACAACCCATGAAGCAGCACCAACAACCCATGAAGCAGCACCAACAACCCATGAAGCACCACCAACCTCCCATGAAGCAGCACCAACAACCCATGAAGCACCACCAACAACCCATGAAGCACCAACAACAACCCATGAAGCACCACCAACAACCCATGAAGCACCAACAACAACCCATGAAGCACCACCAACAACCCATGAAGCACCAACAACAACCCATGAAGCACCACCAGCTCTAAAATCTAACATGACTTTAATCACATGGGTATAGTAATGTCCTTATTACTCTCAAGTTCTGTGGGGTGTGTGTGTGTGTGTGTGTGTGTGTGTGTGTGTGTGTGTGTGTGTGTGGGTGTGTGTGTGTGTGTGTGTGTATTAACTCACATAAATGATCACTATACTCCACCACCACCTCAACCTCACCACCACCACCACAACCTCACCACCACCACCACCACCTCACCACCACCATCATCACCACCACCACCTCACCACCACCATCACCACCACCACCACCTCACCACCACCATAACACTACCACCACCACCTCACCACCACCACCACCTCACCACCACCTCACCACCACCATCACCACCACCTCACCACCACCATAACACTACCACCACCACCTCACCACCACCACCACCTCACCACCACCATCACCACCACCTCACCACCACCATAACACTACCACCACCACCTCACCACCACCATAACACTACCACCACCACCTCACCACCACCATAACACCACCACCTCACCACCACCACCACCTCACCACCACCATCACCACCACCTCACCACCACCATCACCACCTCACCACCACCATAACACTACCACCACCACCTCACCACCACCATAACACTACCACCACCACCTCACCACCACCACCACCTCACCACCACCATCACCACCACCTCACCACCACCACCACCACCACCTCACCACCACCATAACACTACCACCACCACCTCACCACCACCATAACACTACCACCACCACCTCACCAAGTATTCAATGGATCAACAAATGGTTTAATATAACACTAAGAAAATCTAGTCAAGCATTTTCTTTTATCCATCTGCTGGCATCTCGACCGTGCATGAAAACTCGGTACTTTTTTCCTATTAGATATGCAAATTTTCCTATTAAAGCATATTTGAATTACACAATAGTTCCCCCTTAAGGAACACACTGGAGAACGCTTCAGGCAGCCCAGAGAGTGCTTCACCTAGCCAGGCAATCATGGTTTAAGGAATGAGGTCGCATTCACCGTGCTTCGCTTTGCGTGTGTGTGTGTGTGTGTGTGTGTGTGTGTGTGTGTGTGTGTAAGAAAACTGAAAAATGTGTGTGTGTGAGAGAGAGAGAGAGAGAGAGAGAGAGAGAGAGAGAGAGAGAGAGAGAGAGAGAGAGAGAGAGAGAGAGAGAGAGAGATATTCCAGCTAGTTATATGAACACCCACAGCTCCCTCATTCAAGCCCAACCCCCCCCCCCCCCCCAATAATCAAATTAATCATCAAACGCAACACCACTATAATCACTAATGGACACCAACATTAACCAAAATGACCATAAAATGAAAATATATATCCTTGTATTTTTAGCCACAGAAAACGGGAAGTGGGATGACTACAAGGCCACATGATAAGTGAATGGACTGGAAGCTAAAACCAATTCAAAACACTATGGCTAGATAAAGGTTTATACAAGATCTTTTAATCAACATGACCTAACCTAAGACTATTTTGGTGGACCTCAGTATGGTTAATCTATAGGTGAAATAAATTGGGGGTGGAGATTGGGGGTGAAATTGAAAACGACAACAGAGAAGAATTAATAACGATAAAAGCGGCCAAACATATATACTACTACTACTACTACCACATATTTTTTTTAATTGGCCTCCAGCCTCCCCCAATAGGCACACCTTCCCCGCCAATTTATGACCTTAAAATTAACTATCCTAATACAAATGTAGCTACTCTCGCTGTGTTGAGTTAGTTGAGCCACAGATCTATGCGGCATTCTGTGACTGTTGCCTGGAATATTAACACTTACTGATATGCACTAATACAAGTCTGTCAATAACAATAATTATTTCCAATTCCGGAATAATCAAAGATACAACTTAAGACACCCAGACCTACTAAGACCACCCTACATGCGCTCCTCTCACTCCCAGACCTACTAAGACCACCCTACATGCGCTCCTCTCACTCCCAGACCTACTAAGACCTCCCTACATGCGCTCCTCTCACTCCCAGACCTACTAAGACCACCCTACATGCGCTCCTCTAACTCCCAGACCTCTTAAGACCACCCTACATGCGCTCCTCTCACTCCCAGACCTACTAAGACCATCCTACATGCGCTCCTCTCACTCCCAGACCTACTAAGACCTCCCTACATGCGCTCCTCTCACTCCCAGACCTACTAAGACCACCCTACATGCGCTCCTCTCACTCCCAGACCTACTAAGACCACCCTACATGCGCTCCTCTCACTCCCAGACCTACTAAGACCACCCTACATGCACTCCTCTCACTCCCAGACCTACTAAGACCACCCTACATGCGCTCCTCTCACTCCCAGACCTCCATACAATATCATGGTGTGAAGGTGAGGAACAACTTACTATAACCAATCAGAGAAAAGACTACGCTCCCTTCCTTTAAATCATCTCTTAAAAAATCTGTTGTTTAAATATTAATAGTTTTTGTAATACCAACTTTATATCCTTGCCTTTATTGTACCACCAAAACCGTTTTATCAGAAATTAACAGTGCAATAAATATATTTGCCAACTTGACATGATACTGACAGCTCTGTCCTCTCGCTCCACCTCAATACAACCCGTGTACTGATATATTCTTATTACCACCATGCTGTGTACGATTCCAGATGACACTAAATATTACATAATATTTCCTTGAGATAAATGTACAGTAGGTGCCCATAAGAGAGCTCAGGCTTTGGGGCCGACGATCTCGTTCCCCTGAGGCACTACTACTACTACTACTACTACTACAGTATATATATAAATAAAAACAAACAAAAAAAATCAGAAACTTAAGAGAAACGAAAGGTATGGAAGAAAAGGAATATACGAGAGGAAAATAACATGGAAGAAGAGAAGAAACATACGAAGGAATGAAGGAGGAGAGAGGAAACGCCAAGTCAATGACCCCACACTAGCGCCGCCTCGTGTTGTGCTCGGGGGGAGTCTTTCTGCCAATCTCCTGAACCCAATTTTCGGTGGGAGGCAAAGTTTGTTTGGTCGTGTGGATTAGAGTCTCTGGTAGATGTATACAGTGTGTGGTATATGTACACACTGTGTGGTAGATGTATACACTGTGTGGTAGATGTATACACTGTGTGGTAGATATATACATTGTGTGGTAGACGTGGGTAGAGTTATTTACTATGGAGTTAATAAATTATCCATACCATTTCCGTGTTCTCTCCGTGACCGACCTAGTGTTCTGACAGGTTGGTGTTCTTAATGTTCTCGCGTTATTGTTCTGTTCTTATGTTTTTCTTATATCTGGGGGTAAATTATACATTTTTGGAGGTGAATTATACATTATTTTGGTAAATATAAATTATTTCTCATCCCCCGCGTGAGTTAAGACATCTCACCCACTCAGCTTTTATTACCTGCAGACTTGGTGGGCGTGGACTGGGTGGGCGTGGACTAGCCAAGGGTGTGGGGGTTATATGAGCGTCGTGAACCTTATAAGCATCTGTACTACCCAACTATTTTTTTATATCTTTAAGTAAATTCACGAGTCTAAAATAGTTACCCCAGAGCAGGACAGAGGCAGAGTGAATATGTTATTTTATTACAAGAAATATTGTTTTAAGATTCCTATTGCACCACAAGCGAGCAGCGACGAGGTGACAGTCCGGCCAGGTGTAGGTAAGAGGTGAGGTGGTGAGGAGGAGGGAAGGGGGTGACTGAGGCGAGGGGGTGAGGGAGGAGGGGAGGGGGGGGGTGACTGAGGCGAGGGAGGGAAGGGGGGGGTGGCTGAGGCGAGGGAGGGAAGGGGGGGTGGCTGAGGTGAGGGAGGGGAGGGGGGTGGCTGAGGCGAGGGAGGGAAGGGGGGGTGGCTGAGGTAAGGGAGGTAAGGGACTGTGAGGTGAGAGAGGGGCTGTGGCCATCCATCTATCTCTTCCGCCAAAAAAATAAATAAAAGACAATAAAAAAAATAACGATAAATAAACTCTAGAGATTAATGACCCTTTGTGATGGACGATATGGAACGAGAAGAGGAGTTGGGATTTTGATTTGAGTTCGTGATCACAACAGCGTCGTCATGAGTTGTGTGACCTGGAGGATGTATTAAGGACACACACACACACACACACACACACACACACACACACACATGCATAAGAGCCCACGTTCTTCCACTTTGAGGTCGAGGATAATAAAACTGACCAACTTAACACCAGCGACCTCAACCAGACTAAGTGCAGTTGAGCAACACGTTCATTTGACCAAGTTATCACTGTGATTTAACGTACATGTGTGTGTGTGTGTGTGTGTGTGGACTGACCGACTGATCTACTCATTTAGACAGATTATAACACTATATTCCCCCCTCTTCACTCTCCTTGTGTTATTCGTTTGTCAAGTGAGGTTCAGTGGGTCGTTCACAAATTTTACAAAGTTCAAAAAATATAGTGAGCGAAAACAGTGAAATGTAAACCTCATGTGTGATGTGACGGAGGGAAAGTGACTAAGGGAAAGTGACGGAGGGAAAGTTACGGAGGGAAAGTGACGTAGGGAAAGAGCTAGCCAAAATCAGCCATAAACAGGAAATAATGAATCCAATTTTCCCTTTCCTTGGGTGGTATATAATTCTTGTAGCCAAACTCGTATACCTTTCATGATTAGGGACGCGCCATATATAAAAGGAAGGGCCGCAAGTATACGGTTTTGTGATGCAGAAATCAATTTTTCTTTTCGATCTGTACACAAGAATTGATGCTGGACCTTTAATCATTTTCTCGTGTTGATGGAAATAAAAAATATCGATGAATTTCCGAAAAATAATAAAAATTACACAAAAATCACTTTCACATTGGTTATTAATCGTCAATATAAACCTGATATAGTGTAAATGAAGCGAAAGAAAAAGCTCTTTATTTCAAGGGTGCTTTAGCGTACCATTGAACAGTGTCTTAAAAGCCTCTAGGTGGCCCGGCCCTACTTTGCTTGGCCACTCGCTCATAGTTAGTTCTCAGGCCTACCGAACCTAGCCTAATGCTGTTGGGGTAAGGCCACCACACTAAAATGCATAAATTCATATTAAAACAAGTGATCCAGCCATTCAGTAAACATGGGGTGTGAAGCAGTTCTATACATCCCGCCACCAGGAGAGATTTAGCTGCTGGTGGACGATGTCACTTGGGTCACAACTGCTGTGACTATATATTACAATATTTGCTTTTTGTGTCTAGTGCTTAAAGGAGCTTTTATTGCGCCTTTGAACTGAAAAATATACTGGAATTTCTGTGTTGTTATGAGGATCAAGGGCATAATGACATTCTTCCTAGAGAACTTCAATAACCTGCTATTTTCACCACCAGGAGAGAGAAAGAGAGAGGGGGGGGGGGAATCATTTGTTTGTTCGTATTTCTTTACCATTACATTCAGAACGGAATGTTAGAGGAAATGTGTATAACAACCTCAGGCAAGAGACATTATAACCAAGAATACCCACAGGTTTGTAGTTCAGGATCTCAACACTGCCGGCGCTGCATTATTTCACTTAGTTTCGATACTGACTCATTCAGAAGGATACGCGGACTATTGGAGGTGACTGTACTTTATCGTGTGAGAAACTTTCTATTAAACACACACACAGAAACACTAGTACATACACCCATAACCTCAAACACGGACACAGACAAACACACTAATGTATGAAAAAATAAATAAAAACGTTGGTACAGATGCACAAAATCCCTACACATAAACGTGATTCACACACAAAGGCGAAAAACCATTAAAACTAATACACACACACACGAATGACTATGATAATACACCGCTTACTTCCTGCCGTCGGAAGCTTCCTGGACATTAACACTTCCATGACTTTCCTCCCAGGGAATAAAACCAACGAAAGGGTTGGTAACACTGTCACTTGCCACAGTTATGGAGACAAGAGCACCACCACCAGTGTTGGAGGTGGAGGAGGGGGATAATGAAGCAGGGTAGTGAGGTAGAAGACGAGAAGACTTAACAAAAACCAATAATAACTACGTGATATAGAACAGTTAAACACCACCTTACACAATAATAAAATAAGAAAAGTATTATAAACACAGGAATAACCCCCCCCCCCCCCCGTGACCACCGGCGTCGACTGAAGGATTAAGACCAGCACCCCGGGGCTCCCAGACTGACGGTCATTTCACTCCTGTAGGGATCAGCAGCAGCAATATCTCACACAGGACGCCTCCACCCAGCCGACACTTTCTCCCCCCACGAGGCGAAGTTTTGGCAAAGAGATGAGTCACACTGATTTCCCTATTAGTGTGACGTTTCTCTTGCCTAAAATTCACCTCTCGTGTTTTCCTGTGTGAGATATGTAATTCCCGTCTAATTCTTCACCAATATCAACAATTTCTAAACACAGTTGGCTGCCATACGATCATGTTAAAAATTAGAGTTATTTCCCATCCCCCAAAACTATCAAAACGCCTCTAGTGTTCCGAGATACAAGTCAACACGACACACAAGGAACGAACTACAGTACTACCCGCCAAACTCATTCTCTTGTAAACACCGTATGTGGTTGAGGTCTAGGGGCGACTGTCATACATACGAACATATCTATAACAAGCCATGTCTCCACTTGTGTGTGCTAGCAAGAAGAGGGTGATTTTATTTATTTTTTTATCCAAGGAAATGAGGCAAAAGATTCAAGTTTGCCATCTCAGCTCTGCCCGACCACCATAACCAATTTTGTATCGTGATTTTATCTAGTTCACTGACCACTGGCTGAGGAGGTGAGGGGAGGAGAGGTAAGGAAGGGGGTAGGGGAGGGGAGGGATGGGAGGGGTGGGAGTTAGAGCTGATGCTAAGTGGTTCAGTAGTAAAGTAGGTCGGTGAGGTAAGTGTGTCTCTGGAGCAGTCAGTCTCTGATCTGGATGGATGGATGGATGGATGGATGGGAAAAGATAGGAGCCGCCCCACCGCGTCACCACCCGCGACAGGTCACCTCAGGAGGGCGCCAGATGAAGCAGTCCGGTCCATCAGGTGAGTAAACATGGAAGGTAAACTATCTAATACTTTACCTCGTGTTGGTCTGCGTTTCTGGGTTTGTGTTTCCATTAGTTACGTTTTTTTTCCTTCCTTCCGTGTGTGTGTGTGTGTGTGTGTCTGTGTGTGTGTGTGTGTGTGTGTTTGTGTGTGTTCCAGCTCTCACACTACCCCAGCATACGAGTATATTATAAATCTTACTGTACATTTATATTCATTTATGAACTGAATCAGACTTTATCTTGTCGTGTTAAGAGGGGCAATTAATCTTGAGTACACACACACACACACACACACACACACACACACACACACACACACACACACACACACACACCGCTGACTCCCCTGAAGGATTTATTTTTACTACTTTGTATTCACTGATTCATATCCTTCCTCAGATCCTTTGCTGTATTTACCTGGTTTTTTCTTGGTAGGATGTGTTTTATAAAGACCACTTTGTATTCCTTCACAATAAGACGCGTGGTTCAATTGTTCTTCCTTCTTCTTTATTGCTCTTAACCGTCTCTTGTTTATCTATAAAACTCCTATTGCTTTCGTCTCTTCTTCCTTTCTTCTTCTTCTTCATCTCGCTATGTCAATCTACCTCCCTCCTGTTTTATCTTATCCATCATCTTCAACGGATTCACTACGTCTCTCTCTCTCATGCCAGGACACACGCTGGAGGTACAGTACACTGGCCCACTCAAACACCTCACGGTTACCTTAAAACATTTTCCACGTCAAGCGAGAGAGAGAGAGAGAGAGAGAGAGAGAGCGAGAGAGAGAGAGAGAGACCCCTGCTTTAGTCAACACGAACCGGGCGCCACCAATCATAGAATGAATTGAGATGCAATAGGTACGTTACCTCTATTTAACTGTATGTAAGTAAACGAACCGAGTCCTTCTTTTTTTTTTTACGATAAGATAACGAACTATCTGGGTTACTGGTTAAATTATACCTGTATTTACTGAAGCTGGAAACTAGTATGAATTTTTTTTTTTTTCACTCAGATTATTTTGACCCTGGGATCTCTATAGGCCTTGCTAGTTTAGTATGGTAGCTGTTTCATTGATATCTCATTCATTATATATTCATCATCCATGCCTAATCATCATCGTCATCATCATCATCACCATGTTTATCTTTGTCATCCTCCTTCTACCACCTCCTGAAGCTTCGCCTGTGATACCTTCGTCAGCGTTTGTTTACCGTCCTCGTCAGCCCTTCTCCCGGTGTTTCTTGTCAGCCACTCGTTCGTCAGCTGTCTCCGTTATCTCCTCCTATAGCGTCTCGTCAGCTGTTATCTCCTCCGTTATCGTCTCCATCAGCGCCTTCGTCAGCTGTCTCCGTTGTCTCCTACCACAGTCTCTCGTCAGTCATTCGTCAGCGTTCACATCACAGCCTTCATTTCACACCCTCCATGTCACACCTTCCACGTCACACCCTTCACATCACTCTCTCCACACCACACCCACTACACTACAACGTCCACACCACAACCTCCACACCTCACCCTCCTACACCACATCCTCCACACCATCCTACACCACACCCTCCTACACCACACCCTCCACACCACACCCTCCCGCACCTCAACACCTACACCACACCCTCCACACCTCACCCCCTACACCACACCCACCTCACCCCCTACACGACACCCTCCTACACCACACCCTCCACACCTCACCCTCCACACCACACCCTCCTACACCACACCCTCCACACCACACCCTCCTACACCACACCCTCCACACCACACCCTCGAGTCTACATAAACAATAAACTCTAGGTAATGATGACACCCAAGGCCAGTCATGTGGGTCAAGACACGAAGATTTGTTCATGGTTTAGAAAATATATTAAGCTTTAGCACAATATATTAAGCTTTAGCAACAATATATTAAGCTTTGGCAACAATATATTAAGCTTTGGCAACAATATATTAAGCTTTAGCAATAATATATTAAGCTTTAGCAACAATATATTAAGCTTTAGCAACAATATATTAAGCTTTGGCAACAATATATTAAGCTTTAGCAACAATATATTAAGCTTTAGCAACAATATATTAAGCTTTAGCAACAATATAATAAGCTTACATATATTAAGCTTAGCAACAATATTAAGCTTAAACAATATTAAGCTTTAGCAACAATATATTAAGCTTTAGCAACAATATATTAAACTTTCGCAACAATATACTAAGCTTTAGCAACAATATATTAAGCTTTCGTAACAACGGCCTACACCTTTTGGTCCCTCCCAGTGACATCTCTCTCCCCTAGATGTGAGTTACGTGTACAATATGTTACTCATTATATAAACTAACAAGAGAGATTTATTCCTCTTCTCGTTGTTGATGATAAGCGTGTTTACTAACCTAACCTAACGTAACCCTAACCTAACCTAACCTAACCTAACCTAACCTAACCTAACGTAACCTAACCTAACCTAACCCAACCTTGAATACGCACTTAAAGATCGCCTTATAGTTAGTTGTTGAAGCGCAGTGATACATCAATGGCAACAATAGGGCGTGTGGACTGGAATTACGGCTTAGTAAACGAAAGATTAGAACAGACAGAGAGACAGACAGACAGGCGAAGATACAGACGGAGAGACACACACAGACAGACAGACAGACAGACAGACAGACAGGGCCATACGTCTCTCTGTACCAACATATTCTGGCCACATGCTAAAAAATATCTCCCAACTTTAGTAATGTTTCGCTTTTGCCACACACACACACACACACACGTATATAAAACTAGACCATGTATGAACGCGGTGTATAAAGTATTGTTTGTTTTTTTCGTTTGTGATTTTTGTTTGCGTCGTAAAATGCCGTTCTCGTTTGCTCGTCTGGATTGCGAACAGATTCCTCTAGAGTCTAGTTTAGTGGGTGGGCGGGAAGAGTGGGTGGGTGGGTGGGTGGGTGGGTTGGGTGGATGGGTAGGAGGCAATCATGACGAGTGGATAAATGGAACAAAACTGACCTACACACGAGTGAGCGGAGGAATGTGGGTGTGTGTAAGTGGATCGCTAAAGGGTGTAGGTGGGGGTGTAAGTGGGTGTGTGTCACTTGGAGGGTGATGGGCTCGTGGTAAGGATGAGGTGTAAGGTGTAGGATAGTGGTAAGGATGAGGTGTAAGGTGTAGGATAGTGGTAAGGATGAGGTGTAAGGTGTAGGATAGTGGTAAGGATGAGGTATAAGGTGTAGGATGGCGGTAAGGTTGAGGTATAAGGTGTAGGACTGTTGCAAAACATTCTAGTCTACCAGGTGACGATAACAGGTAACTAGGATCAGGTGTTATATATATATACCTCCCGAGTCTACCAATACCTTCCCTCGTTACCTGACTCTCTCCCCCCTCCAAAAAACAAAAATAATAATAACAAAAATAATTCGAGTTTAGCCGAAACAGAGTGGTCAATTCCTGTTGTTTTGCAGCGACCGGTTAAATGGCCCCTAACCTAATCTAGGCTAACCTAATCGAACCTAATCTAAGCTAACCCAAGCTAACATAATCTAATCCAAGCTAACATAATCTAACCCAAGCTAAAATAATCTAACCCAAGCTAACATAATCTAACCTAGTGTAAGCTAACACAATTTAACCTAACCTAAGATAACTTAATCTACCCTAACCAAACCAAACCTAACCTAACCTAACCAATGCCAGCAGCTGACCTTCACGTAAAGCTCACATCATAAATTCTCCCATCCTTTGCTGCTGTCTGTCATCAATCACTCCTTCGGGTCTTGACAAACTATAAGGGTTCTTTTGGTCTCTTCTGTTTAGGCATCAGTTCTCACTATCCTGTTCTCATAAAGGTTCTGGTCTAGTTTATGTTGTGCCCAGGATGTTTGACTCGTATACGCGATATTACATACCTTTTGGCCAGCCTTAAATTCCTCGTTACATATTTTGCTTTTTATTTTTATTTTTTCGCTCTGAAGCATCGGAAACATTTATTACAACGTGTTCACTTTCCCAAGACATTAATAGATTTGTTCCCAGACCCTTAGTTTGATAATTGAGTCAAGGCGTCGTAGATATGAAGTTAGGTCAATTTCCGAGTCAGTGTTTTCCTTGTGGCTGCGTGACGTGAGGTTAGGACACGGTGAGACGCCTTGACGTTGCCTAGAAGTGATGAAACATGACTAGGAATCAGAATTGTTGATAAAGGATCCTGACTCTACATTTAGTGACCATTAAAAAAAAAAACGCGCGTTGCTCTAAATTAGGAGTAGGAGTTTCAGAACGCTGACTACAACTTAAAATTAGCATAAATCCTGAAGACTCGGGAAATTTTAACTCAACTTACTACACCGTCTGAATTAACAAGTTATCAGAGGGAGGCAGGACTAACATGTGGGGGGGGGGGGGGGGTAGGTACGCCAGCAGGTCTACATGTGCGTGAGTAGATTACATGGCACCTTAGGTATACATACACCTGAGCAACACCTGTGCAACACAACACCTGAGCAACACAGCACCTGAGCAACACAACACCTGAGCAACACAACACCTGAGCAACACAACACCTGAGCAACACAACACCTGTGCAACACAACACCTGAGCAACACAACACCTGAGCAACACCACACCTGAGCAGCACAACACAGAAAAGTACTAAGAATGTTATTGTTCTTATTCTCTGACACCTTCCCGACACGCTGACAAATGACTCGTGTTTTACTCATTTTTAGGAAACCTTCAATATTTAACCCGACACTAAACTCTCCTGTGTTAAAAAATCTCTTTAAACTTTTATTAATAATTTCTAAAGCCATTTTCCCATCAACCAGGTAACTTAGCTGACAGAATTTATTATATATATTTCAGTCATAGAGGAAAAAAAGGGTCTTTGATCACCGATAAAACCCCCTCTCCTACACACTACACTGACCTTAATCCCTTCAGCGCCCCCTGCAGGTACACTTCTGGGTACGGCGGATAGAATATTTATTTACGGGTTTGTGTTACGAATAAAGTTAACCATCACTTGTTAGGAAGAATATTAATAGTTTAGTCTGAAATAAACTAAGGTGGAGTGAGTTTATTTCTTCCTCTTTTATTATTATTATTTCTACTGATTCTTGGTCACAAATCCGATAATTCTTATTAGGTAAATTAACACGAGTAGATATTTACTTAAGCCTCCTCACACACGCACACAGAGCACCCCCCCCCCCCGCTATATGTTAAGTAATAAAGTTCTGTCAAAAAAAATGTTCGCTCTACGTGTTATCCAGGATCTCTCTCTCTCTCTCTCTCTCTCTATTGATAATACTTCATAAATATATATATACCTTTCTTAGTTTAACTTCTAATTATGCTCAAGCGTTTATAAAGTGGTTGGTTAGGTTAGGTTAGGTTGCCTGTAGCTGTTGCGGTCTATGAGAGAGAGAGAGAGAGAGAGAGCAAAAAACAAACAACAACAAAAGAACACAAAAGAGACGTGCCTAAAGAGACTAATTGACCTTTTCTCCCGTGTCAGGATCGTTAGTCCCCTTTCTGACCCTCCTAATATAGAGACTCAGCGGCTAACATCATAATACATACATTGACTCATAACTAATGACTGGGACACAAGGTCTAAATTCCCTCGTCACCAACATTTTTTTTTTAAGTGACGGTGAGACAAAGGAGAAGATTGGTATGAGAAAGAGAGATATTGAGAGAAATTGAGGAAGAGAGATAAGGAGTGGAGAGAGGAAGGTTGGGAGTAGAGAGAGGAGTAGAGAGAGGTATACAACCACCACCTCACCTCCACAACCAACAAAAGAAAGCGGTGAGATCCTCGTTACCTGCTACTGTTTTCCTTTAGAAATTACAATGAAATTTTTGTACCGATAATAAAAACTATTCTTGACGACCATTATCCCCCCCCCCCCCCCCTCCAGGTGATATTACAAATTTCTCGCCAGGTTAGGTTAGGTTAGGTTAGGTCAGGTCAGGTCAAGTGTGTAAAGTATATCAGTCTGTGTGTGTTTGTTTGTTTACGATTAACATCCATAATTTTGATCCGATCCTTTCTAAAATTTCCTATTAGTTCGGTCTGAGTAGTTCATAACACCACAATTCGGGTCAACATCACACGAAAAGTAAGGTCAGAGGTCATTAATATAGGTCACCCCCCTAGACAAGGTCCCTCGTTACCTGTTACTGTTTACCTTTACAAATTATTGAACTCATGTTACTTTAATACTCACACACGAAAGGAACAGCCGCCACCGAGAAGAACCCCACACACACACACACACACACACACACACACACACACACACACACACACACACACACACACACACACACACACTCTATTAAAAGTTTCTCCTTAATATCTCCTGAACGTAAACTATTCACATGTTATTAATTTAAATGTCCCTCCCCCCCCCCCACACCCCAAAAAATGGTTGCGTAGAACAAAAAAACAATGAAATTCTGGATTTTTTACTATTTATGGTTGACGGGAAACAACGTGAGGAAATTTGGGTGGAATGTACAGCAGGGTGAGCATTGTGGGGTAACATGCAAGACCTTTCTGCAGTATCCCCCAGCCCTCCCTCACCCTCCTCTCCCTCACCTTCCTCTCCCTCACCCTCCTCTCCCTCACCCTCCTCCCTCACTAAGCCTCCAACAGTAATCATTTCTCACAACTAAACAGGGAAGAATTACCTTAATAACTTGTTGACTTTTGCTGAAGTAAAAAAAAATATAAATATATAAATAAAATAACATTATAAAAAGACGCATCAAATTTATATCAAGGCTCAAAGTTAATCAGATACATTCACTTAGTACCAGTGACATGACGTGTACGTGTGTGTGTGTGTGTGTGTGTGTGTGTGTGTGTTATACCCCAGTAGTTGTTGTTACTAGACGTGTACTATTCAGGATTCCCAGGCCAATCTACGCTGCGCCTGTCATCTCGTTTGCATAACTATTTCCTACTTCTCCTGGACGACTCGGCCCTCGTAAAGTGTGTGTGTGGGTATGTGTGTGTGTGTGTGTGTGTGTGTGTGTGTGTGTGTGTGTGTGTGACTACTTGGTATAATATAATGTCAAGTCTTGTAGTGAAAACCAAGTCCAATGGAGGAACACTCACTCACTGTAAAGCTAATTGCACAAAAAATCCCAAATAATCTCCATCGTGTCCCTCCAAAAATGAGGTAATTTATGAAGGAAAGGGTAATTTACTGCCTCTAAAACGAGCTGAGGCACTTGGACCTGAGGCACTTGGAGCTGAGGCACTTGGACCTGGGGCACTTGGAGTTGAGGCACTTGGAACTGAGGCACTTGGAACCGAGGCACTTGGACCTGAGGCACTTGGAGCTGAGGCACTTGGAGCTGAGGCACTTGGACCTGAGGCACTTGGAGCTGAGGCACTTGGAACTGAGGCACTTGGAGCTGAGGCACTTGGACCTGAGGCACTTGGAGCTGAGGCACTTGGAACTGAGGCACTTGGAGCTGAGGCACTTGGAGCTGAGGCACTTGGAGCTGAGGCACTTGAATACAATAAACACGTCACTCACTCTGATGTCGTGTTAAGAGTCTTCCATCTAACTTAAATGAGCTTACTTCAAGACACAAGTGGTTCCAGGTCACGATACGCTCACACAACGCTCCTCACGCTCACACAATGCTCCTCACACTCAAATCATGCTCCACACTCTCATACGACGGTCCTCACGTTCACATCATGCCCTAATTTTCCTACAATGCTCCTCACGCTCATGCAAAGTTCACCACGCTCACATAATGATCCCCACGGCCACATAATGCTCCTCGCGCTCCCCTCATGATCTTCACTCACACACACTGATCCTCACTTCCATAAAACGCCCCTTACTCTCACACAACGCTCCTCATTCGCTCACAAAACGCTCCTCACTCAGAAAACGCTCCTCACACTCACACAACGCTCTTCACTCTCACACAACGCTCCTCACTCTCACACAACGCTCCTCACGCTCACACAACGCTCCTCACGCTCACACAACGCTCCTCACTCTCACACAACGCTCCTCAGGCTCACACAACGCTCCTCACTCTCACACAACGCTCCTCACTCTCACACAACGCTCTTCACTCTCACACAACGCTCCTCACACTCACACAACGTTCCTCACTCTCACACAACGCTCCTCAGGCTCACACAACGCTCCTCACGCTCACACAACGCTCCTCACGCTCACACAACTCTCCTCACGCTCACACAACGCTCCTCACTCTCACACAACGCTCCTCACTCACACACAACGCTCCTCACTCTCACACAACGCTCCTCACGCTCACACAACGCTCCTCACGCTCACACAACGCTCCTCACGCTCACACAACGCTCCTCAGGCTCACACAACGCTCCTCACGCTCACACAACGCTCCTCACTCTCACACAACGCTCTTCACTCTCACACAACGCTCCTCACACTCACACAACGCTCCTCACACTCACACAACGCTCCTCAGGCTCACACAACGCTCCTCACTCTCACACAACGCTCTTCACTCTCACACAACGCTCCTCACACTCACACAACGTTCCTCACTCTCACACAACGCTCCTCACGCTCACACAACGCTCCTCACTCTCACACAACGCTCTTCACTCTCACACAACGCTCCTCACACTCACACAACGCTCCTCACACTCACACAACGCTCCTCAGGCTCACACAACGCTCCTCACTCTCACACAACGCTCTTCACTCTCACACAACGCTCCTCACACTCACACAACGTTCCTCACTCTCACACAACGCTCCTCAAGCTCACACAACGCTCCTCACGCTCACACAACGCTCCTCACTCTACTCTGTATTTACAATCAGTTAACCTTGAATGACGCACACGCTATCAACATCATTTCCCCACACTACCACTAGATGTCACTGTCACCTGATGTCACTGTCAACCAGATGTCACGGTCACCTGATGTCACGGTCACCAGATGTCACGGCCACCAGAAGTCACAGTCACCAGATGTCACGGTCACCAGATGTCACGGTCACCAGATGTCACGGTCACCTAATGTCACGGTCACCAGATGTCACGGCCACCAGATGTCACAGTCACCAGATGTCACGGTCACTAGATGTCACGGTCACCAGATGTCACGGCCACCAGACGTCACGGCCACCAGACGTCACGGCCACCAGACGTCACGGCCACCAGATGTCACGGCCACCAGATGTCACTGCGGTCAGGACAAGGAGAAACTAGAGAGGAGTTAAATTTGATTCATTTTGTCTCCCCAGCAATACAAGGAACGTGATTGGTTAGTTTCTAAATGGTAATGAGTTAACTAAGTGAGTCAGATTTGTACTGCTGATGATGACTGCTAAGAATGTACACAAGCCCCCAGCGTCAGGGAGTGTTACGGCCCATCTTGCTGGAGATATGAGCAGTGGCCAGTTTTATTGTTGTCTTAATCTCTTGAGTACGATGCGTCTTAATCTCTTGAGTACGATGTTTTAACTTCTTTGAGTACGATGTAAAATATTTAAAGTTTTCATTAAGCAGTAGGATATTTTATTTATTTATTTATTTATTTGTCGCATTCTAAGTCACCCAAAGTCGATCATTTCGCAATTTTTCGGTCGATGTTGAATATAATAATTATGATCAAGAAATGAGAAGACAAGACATCACTGGGCACCATTTCCTTCACTACATGATTACTACTAAGTTACCTCCTTCGTTATTAGTTCGTGTGTGTGTGTGTGTGTGTGTGTGTGTGACCTTCCTCTCCTTTTGGGTATAACACCAACACAACAACTGGCATATTACCTGTCAACCTTTACCTCTTAATCAACAACTTTAAATCAACTAACATTTACAGTACAGGTGAGTCATACACCTTTATATTGCGGTGACAAGCTCAAGAGACAGAACCACTAGTACCACTGAAAAGAACCACTACCACCACCACTGACACCAACACTAGCACCACTGACACCAACACTAGCACCACTGACACCAACACTAGCACCACTGACACCAACACTAGCACCACTGACACCAACACTGACACCAACACTAGCACCACTGACACCAACACTAGCACCACTGACACCAACACTAGCACCACTGACACCAACACTAGCACTACTGACACCAACACTAGCACCACTGACACCAACACTAGCACCACTGACACCAACACTAGCACTACTGACACCAACACTAGCACCACTGACACCAACACTAGCACTACTGACACCAACACTAGCACCACTGACACCAACACTAGCACCACTGACACCAACACTAGCACCACTGACACCAACACTGGCACCAACTGACACCAACACTAGCACCAGACACCAACACTAGCACTACTGACACCAACACTAGCACCACTGACACCAACACTAGCACCACTGACACCAACACTAGCACCACTGACACCAACACTAGCACCACTGACACCAACACTAGCACCACTGACATGGATCAAGCTCGCCCGACACACAAACACCGTCACATATCGAGCAAGAGAAATTAATTTATCTCGCCTTAAACGGATACATGTTTAGTCAATTAGTCAGATACACATAAGGTCGGTGTCAATTAGTGTCGTGATGATACATGGTGTCTCATTATCGCTCACCTGTGATAATGTCCCCTCTCACCTTGATAAATTTACCTTTAAAACAATTATTGACATTTGTTTATTGATGTTATTTCTCGTTAATTCACTTTCAATATTCACTCTGGCTGGGACCCCCCCCCCCTCTCCTCCTCGTAATGTTCATGGGTTAGTTATGTAAATTCCCCTAAAATTTTCCCCGTCCCTGTATAAACAACAAAAAATATCCCTGTTGGGGGAATTTCACGGGCTGAGCGAACCGATTTTACGCTGTCTTAACACTACTTCAGCCTAAACAGAAGGTTAGGTTAACTTTTTACGGTTTATGTGTGTGTGTGTGTGTGTGTGTGTGTGTGTGTGTGTGATGATAATGATAATAATAATAATTAACGGTTTATTGAAAGAGCATGGCAGCCGGAAGGTTGAAAATATACAGTTACATAATTGGGGAATGGGTCTCTTGATTGACAAATAATATACAAGTAACGTAATTTATACAAATATGATATATAATAACTAGGTGGGAAGAAGGTCATACTACAGGGCATTTCAACGTAGTGACAGTGCAAAAAGGTAAGACTGACCGGGAGTGAATACACTGGTTGATTACAAGTTATTGTTAATTTTTACGATGGTTGGGATTGGGCTGTTTTTATAGCGATCAGTACGTGCTCGTATGGGCTGGATGCGGTTGTGGTGTCGAACAGCAATTCTCGGACGAGGGATCTCGGGTGGTAGTAGGAGCCAGTGTCGAGGATGGTGCAGAAGCTTCTCACCAAATTTGCAGATGAGGTCGTGGTGATGGTCAGAGAGAGCCGAGAGGGTCAGTGTGTTGAGCGCTTCTTGATATGTGGAGTAGGAAGGGGAGAGAATAATCTTGCATGCTCTATTTTGCACTTTTTCTAGATGTTTACGCTGTGTGGCATATAGGGAGGAAGACCAGGTGGGGGAGGCATAGGTGAGCTTGGGAAGTATGAATGTTGAGTAAACACTGAGGAGCTCGGGCGCAGGAACTTCGAGGGACTTGAGTCGGCGGAGGAGGAGGAGACGGAAACTGGAGGATTTGACAACTTCACTGACGTGAGTTTTCCAATTTAGTTTGTTGTCTTTGGTGACGCCGAGGAGCTTAGTGGAGTCTACAACCTGGAGTGTGTTGGGGGCCGAAAGTAATGGAAATGTGTGTGTGTATGTGTGTGTGTGTGTGTGTGTGTGCGCGCGCGCGTTTTAAGTGTCCATTTAAATTATTTTTTTTTTAATTCTTAGTTTTCAATATATTTCTCAACACCCGCCTCCAGTTGAAGTAGTGTTTCTCATCACACCACAAGTTACGTAATATTGTTCTCTAAGTTTCCCTAAATATCGAAAATATTCTCAAAACTTAGCGAAATTAATTCGGGTAATGGAAAATTAAACCTTTAGTCATGTGAGGTTTTCTTTTTACTCAATTAATTCCTTCCAGCAGACATCGCTATATGTAAAGACTGTCCCTATATCAATCTTTAATATCATCTATAGTCTATATTATACCTAACCTAACCTAACCTTACCTAACCTAACCTAACCTAACCCAACCTTTGTATATATTAATGATTATTTTAGTCTCAGTAAGTGTGTGAACTCTGAAATGTATAAAATGTTTCGATGATCTGAGAAAGGTTAGGTTAGGAAAAGATCGAGTTAGATGAGATTAGGTTAGGATAGGTTAGGTTAAGGTTAGGTTAGATTAAACGTGTACCGAAGAGAATTTTAAGAGTTGTTGGGAAAATATTGTCAAGAAATCTGAAGAATATTGATTTGTTGGGGAAACTATATAGATGGGATGGGGAAATGGGGTGGGTGTGTTGGGGGGTGTGGGGTGTGTTGGGGGGTGTGGGGTGTGTTGGGGGGTGTGGGGTGTGTTGGGGGGTGTGGGGTGTGTTGGGGGGTGTGGGGTGTGTTGGTGCTGGGGATGTGGGTGTGTTGGGGGATGTGTTGGTGCTGGGGAGGTAAACTGAGGCATGGGGAATGTTAGGGATTTTAGGGGAATTAATTTATTTAAGACTTAGGGAAATTTATGCACGTGGGGGAATTTTATATAAAGGTGTCAGGGAAGATTTTAAAGGTTTTTTGGAAAGTTACAAGAAATATTGGGGGGAGAAAAATCTGAAAGTATTGAGAAAATTGAGGCAAGGAAACGAGAGATGATGGAGGAGAAGCATGGGCCGTGATAGACTTGACCTCCAGCAACCTCAAGGCGAGAATAACCTGCTTGAACCTTTCACCAAAACTCACAATCGTACTGTTGCCACCCTAAGCCTGTCCACCCCAGCCCAGCCTAGCCCAGTTGCCCGACAAATCATTATCTCCTATGATCGTGGGGCAACGTTAGGTCGTCAATCCCGTGTCAATTCTTAGGAAGCCAACCTCTATCACTATTTTTTTTTACTCCAGTTGACCTTTATCTGTCCCCGAAGAACGACCAAGAGAGAGCGAAAGGAATCTATTAAAAAAAAAAAAAAAAAAAAAAAAACGCATCTCCAAGGTACAATGATGCACCGACAGTCCTGGGGGAAAGCTCTATAATTGGACTGAGAGAAAGAGTATAGAGCTAAGTCAGTAATGTTACTCGGCCTCTATATAATCTGCTCTAGCGATTCACTACTATAATTTTGTTGCACTTTAACGAGGACTTACATCAGCGGGATAAGAATCTTTTTTTTTTCTCTCAACTTAAATATTCCTAGAAACAACAGGGTGTCCCAGAAAAAATATACACACACACACTGCGTTAATAGATTTCCGAGGAGATTGCATGAAAATATGTAAGGTAGTCTGAATACATTTTTTCGAGACATCCTATATTAAGCCTGTAAATGTTGATAATGAAGGGGAAATACATCACAATAATGAAGAACAGTTGAATGAGGAGTTATACACGACACACACACACACACACACACACACACACACACACACCTCTCAAGCCTCACTCAACCCGGTGTTACAGGGAGGGAGGGTTGGGCTGGAGGAAGTGTGAGGAACAGGTCGTCCTCGGGTGAAAAGTTTTCTTCTAATCCTTCCTTCAAGAGGGACACTCTATGGCTTCTACCTCACCCACCTACAGTAGATGTTGGTTTCTTCGTGTGGGTGTCTGTGTGTGTCTTGTTCGTCTGTCTGTCTGTGTCTTGTTTGTCTGTCTGTCTGTCTTTTGTCTGTGTCTTAGTGATTTCCTGTCCGTGTTTGCGTCTGTTAAAAAGCTTACCGTCACCTGTGTGTTGAAGATCCGCCGTTGACACCCTCACACTCACCTGCAGAGAGAGAGAAAAAAAATTATCACTCCCATAAAACAAAATCACATCACATGTCAACAAAGGTACGATACTACACATCCATTCCACACAGGATCTTGATAGTTGTGTTTACGTGTTCCCCGATGGACACACAGGAACAAGGAACACTTCTATGGGCTCTCTTAACTCTAGATAGCATTCGACGGAGCTGCTCATCGACTTCATAATATACGGTGTCCCATAAAAATGTCTCTGCCTCCCTCCCTTCAACTCACGTGTCTCAGGGAGCAGGCAGGGAGGCAGGGAGCAGCAGGGAGGCAGGGAGCAGGCAGGGAGGCAGGGAGCAGGCAGGGAGGCAGGGAGCAGTAGGGAGGGAGACACCCTATATTTACTCCTGGACAAAGGTATAGAAGTATGCCGGGTGTTGAGGATTAGTTAACGTGTTAATGAGAGATAAAATTATATCATCTTCATATCTGGTTAAATTAGGTTAAATTCACCTTGAAGATAATATATCCCATATAGATTAGTCCTATAGTCTGTACATTTGTCTTCCGTCTCAATATATTATAATCTAGTACAATACTGTGACTCTTAGCGCCTTGTGAGATGGAGGCAACAAGAGGGCACGATAAAAAGTTAACCCATGAAGTAACACAAAGGCCTAGATGGATTAATATAACCTAAGCTGACTGATACCAGATTAGCCAAGAACGAGACCTACCGACAGAGGCATTAATTGCTACAACCTTACCTGAATCACCCACCTGTGTTACTATATGAGTGATGAGGCGCACCTGGGTACAAAATATTGCCCACGAAATAAACGAAAAAGAGCAACAGCTGGCTAGTACCCCAGACTCCAGGTAAAATTTAAGACAATATAATGAATTAAATTGACAAAGGTGTATTGATCTACCTGGTGTAGTATAAAGGCAAGGTCGTAGTGAGGATGAGGACACGGTAGCGACCACAGAAGGTAGGAAGCAAGAAAGAAGAAGATAATAATAGAAATAAAGAGGAAGTGAGTCGAGGAAGGGGTAGTAGGTGGTGATGCGGGGAGTGTGATGTCAGCTACGGGGGAGTGAGATGGTGTCAGCAACTGGGAACTGGGATGGTGTCAGCAACTGTGAACTGGGGTGGTGTCAGCCAATGGGGACGAACTGAGGTGAGGAGTGTGCTGCAGGGGAGGCACTCGTGTTCAATAAACTAGCCCCCACGCTTGTGTGGGCACAAATCTGAAATCTGATACTATTCATGTTTACGTCCAGATAAAACAAACATGCATTCAAGATACTGGTGTATAACCTACCAATAAGTGGAGGCTCTCTCTACACACACACACACACACACTACAACCTAAGTATAGGTTCACTGTCACATGATATGTCTGTTAAGCGAATACAGTACTGTAAGATATAACGCGTTGTGACAGCCTTGAGTACTACTGTCTGTCTGGTCATAGTTGTGGTCGTTATAAGCAGCAGTGTACTATAGCGTAGTACGACTACCTCTCTCTCTCTGCCAGCTCTCGTCTCCACAACAGTCTGCTACTTTACTGTTCTTAACTGGTCATCACATCAACACCTTGAGGAATGTTTCAGTACCCTCACCTACTGCCCTCATCCCCCAACAGTTCCTGTACTAAAGTGAAAACTAAACAGTCTCTCCTGCCGACTGTAACCAACCCAGCTGACCTTGACCACACCTGTCTTGTGACTTGTACGACGAGAAAGTCTAAGATAGTGATAATGTGTCACTCAGCTCGTATCCCAGCCAAACACTGCAATATATTCTAGGTGTTGTCTCACTCATTGCAGGTACAGTACAGGTGCGTTTCTTAGTCAATGAAATCGCTCTATTGTGTCGCTTTTCCATGATATACAGTATGTCATCTGAATCAACATTTATTGACATATAGAGGGAAAAATATACACTAAATTTGGAGTGAGAATTCTTTATGGTATCCGCGGACATGGGACAAGGGTGCGGTGGCCGAGGTGCTATAACATTCATCTGCTGACCCAAAGTTGTCTGGTTCTATGAGAGGCTCCCACAGCTGGTTCACCTGTAGTATGGCTACCTAGCTCAACCGACGAGTGTTAGGGTACAGTTCCAGTCACACTCTCACCGCCTTTTATACTGAAGACTTGGTTTGCAGTGTGCTGTATCCACACTGTCCCTAAACCCATGAATCTCATTATAATATTCGAGCTCAGTAAACAGAACCTTGTATCATTAACACCTGGAGATCACAGTGTGCACCTTACCAGAGGCGTGAACCTCCTGAAGCAGTATCACCACAACTGAGCCTCAACAGGATGGGAGTGACCTGGACTGGAGAGGATGATAAATGAGAGGCAGTGATATCTTAAGCTGTTATTAATACCCTCATGGCTGTATCCTCGGACCAAAATCAAATCTGGTGACTAGAGGAGCCTTGTGTGCCTCTCTGGGGAGACTCACGATAAATCATTACTAGTAGGTGATCTTATCTTTGTTTTCTCAAGATGGCTCTGCTGCTTGTGTTGTAGCCTACACTGGGTGGGCGAAGCTTAGTGCCCTCTCCTGCGGCGTGAGCACAAGTGTCTTTAAGATGCAGATCTAATATCAAAAGTTTGTTGTTCATCGTCGATATCTTTTGGTGAAATTTTCTCTCCTGAACAGTGAGCAAAAAGTGTTCAAATCTCTCCCTCCTCACCTCACACAACCACACCCTATGACACTTAACCTGACACAAATTTAACCTAACTCCTGGTCGGGTCCTACTTGAAGGTAACTACTCATTGACACATAAAATTTCCCTCGCCTGGTTTATATTAATCAAACCATATCGAGTTCAGTAACATATCAACACTAGTGGTCTTAATTCTTATCTAACTCCCTAAACTCCCAGACACTTTAGAGAGAAGAACATTCCACAAAACACTACAGATAACTTACTCAAAACATGTAATCTTTTCCTCAACAAACTCGGCCTCATCTTACCTTTGTTATTGTTCACTAAAAGTTCACCACCTAATCATTTCCAAGAGACAAAATTAAATAAGATGACCATTATCTTCAACTAAGGTTTCTCTGTTCTCAAAATATACAAAAAGTTTCTTGTCTTTTCTCCTTGACGGCCGCGAATAAAAGTATATTTTGTGATCACCGGCAGATTATCTCTCGTCTTCCGGCCTTTTACGAGTTGTTCAGGTGACGCGGAGAAAATGAACTGAGTCTCTTGGGAGGTTTTGATTTTAAAGTCTCTGCCGCTACCCCAGTCTTCCTCCTCCTCCTAAAAATTATATAAACTTATGGACACACACACATACACACACAAACACACACACACACGTACACGCTAAAGCAAGTGCACACATACAAACACAAACATATAAATAAAAAAGGTAAACAAACACACAAAAACAGTTCTTACAGCCGCTCTCAACTAAAACAAAAATTATCAAAACGTTTTATATCGACATGTTCCCAGCACCAAAGGTCATGTTCCCAGCACCACAGGTCATGTTCCCAGCACCACAGGTCATGTTCCCAGCACCAAAGGTCATGTTCCCAGCACCACAGGTCATGTTCCCAGCACCAAAGGTCATGTTCCCAGCACCACAGGTCATGTTCCCAGCACCACAGGTCATGTTCCCAGCACACAAGGAGTTAAGATCTTTCACAGCTGGAACATCCTCAGGTCTTCAGTGTGTGTGTGTGTGTGTGTGTGTGTGGTCATAACAAATACTCGTATCTCCAGCGTAAGTTTGTGTATAAAGTTTGTTGTTGTTTTTATGACTATCTTGGTGGTGCAATAACGACACCCTTAACTAGACCCTTAACGAGACCCTTAACAAGACCCTTAACGAGACCCTTAACCAAACCATTAACGAGACCCTTAACCAAACCATTAACGAGACCCATAACCAAACCATTAACGAGACCATTAACGAGACCCTTAACCAAACCATTAACGAGACCCTTAACGAGACCTATAAATTTATACATAATATCTCTATTTCCTTCAAGAAGACACTGAACCAATGAACGAATTTCAGAATTTTTTTTTTAATTTACTCCTAAAAATCACAATGGGAACGAAAGATATTAATGTCTTATTACGTAAAGTTGGAAAGTAAATAGAATTGTCAGGTGTATTACAGGTGGGGAAGGTGGGAGCCAGGAAGCAGTGAGACCTGAGGCACACACACACCTGTTGCTTTGGTTGTGTGGCTCCTCCTCACACACCTGCCCTTCCTCACACCTCACCCCTCATACCTCACACCCGAGCCAAGTGATGTTTGTATTCTGGTAACATCACCTAACCTAACCTGAGGTATGCTAGCTGGCGTCCCTGTGGTGTTCGTGCCTAAAGCTGTATACTCTGGGCTCGCTGGTGTGTTAGTGGTGCTGGTAACATAAACAATAACACAATGACAGGCTGAGAGTTACCGCCAGTCCAGGATAGAAAAATATGACCCTTAAAAATAACATTGAAAAATAATGTTGAAAATGATACCTCTCTCTCTCTCTCTCTCTCTCTCTCTCTCTCTCTCTCTCTCACTATTCGAGGTGGGCGGCGGACAAATATTTAGGTATATATAAAGAAAGTGATGGAGAGAATTTTCACAGGACGGAAGTGAGTGAGGAGGGAGGTAGCCAGGCGATGCTCCGGGGACACAGTTCTTTACAATATCCTTTTGCAAGTTGAATTTTGATGGTACCGATGAAAGGCTGTGTTGGGGGGAGGGAGAGGGAGAGAGCGGACGGAAGGAAACAGGGAGGAACTTATACGATGTCAAGGAAGGAGAGAGGGAGGGAACCTGGACCGAGACGTGGAGGGCAAGAAGGAGGGAAGTAAGGGAGGGAGGGAGCTCGTGTGTGTGTGTGTGTGTGTACTGGGACGTGGGGAAGAGGAGTATGTTGGTGGTGTAAAAACTGGTAGGTGGTGGTGGTGGAGAGATGCAGGTAGTGGTGGTAGTAGTAAGAGTGGTGGTGGTGGAGAGATGCAGGTAGTGGTGGTAGTAGTAAGAGTGGTGGTAGTGGAGAGATGCAGGTAGTGGTGGTAGTAGTAAGAGTGGTGGTGGTGGAGAGATGCAGGTAGTGGTGGTAGTAGTAAGAGTGGTGGTAGTGGAGAGATGCAGGTAGTGGTGGTGGTGGTAGTGGAGAGAAATACCTTAGGTGGTGTTGATGAGGAAAGGTGTTTGTGATGGTGGTGAGGAGAAATGGCTAGTAGTAGTAGTAGGGAAGGTGTATGAGGTAGTGGAAGGTAAGAGCCTTATACCTGAAACAGATAATTTAAACTGGATCCTCGACCACACACACACACACACACACACACACACACGAGATAATCTCCATAATATGTACCTTAAATAACCAACCTTTATGAAAATAGACCAAAAAACGTCGTCAAAAAATTTATCGGTAAAAATTGTCACGACAGAGACCCAAGGCTGCCCGAGATGCATCCAGCGCGGCTACCAGGAAATTGAATTTTTCCGAGAGAGTTGAACAAAAGGCCACCTACCACCACCACCACCACCACTACCTTACCGCCCTGGGGTCTTGACTTCATCTCTTCCAGTGTGTGTGTGTGTGTGTGTGTGAAGCCAACTTGCATTCTATAAAAACCCACAAATACTCCAGTGTCGTCCGATATATCTGCTGCCTCAACACACAACAGAAGGAGGTGTTAGTAGAGATAGAGATAGAGTATTACTTATATAATTGTTACCAGAAATCATTACTGTTCAGAATATTACTAATGCATGATGTTATGGACGAGCTGCCATCTTGTGCCAGTGTTATGTGATCAGTCTGCCACTTGAGTTATATTGCTCGTTAGGTCCTTAATTGTGTTAACTACTGCTACTGCTACCACCACTACTACTAATGCTGCTTATAGTGTCATTGTTATTCTACTGATGTTATTGTTATTTATATTTACATTGTTATAATTGTTCTTGTCATTGTGTGGTTCTGGGGAATGTCTCGAGTGGTTCTGGGGGAATGAATATCTCTCTTGAGTAGTTCTAGGGAATGAATATCTGCCTTGAGTGGTTCTGAGGGAATGAATATTTCTCTTGAGTGGTTCTGAGGGGAATGAATATCTGCATTGAGTGGTTCTGAGGGGAATGAATACCTCTCATGAGTGGTTCTGTGGGGTAATATCATAGCAGTAATATTCTCAGTGTCTCCATGGCTGCCGCAGGAAGCTACTCGGGTCTTATCTGGGTCAATTTCCGATGTCATTCCGGAGTCGCTGGCGAGAAATTTCCACGATATCATTACGGTCACTTCGGCAGGAGGAACATTACCGTGTGAAGGAGGTAAATTATTGGTGTAATTTGACATACTCGAGTAGTTATGAGTGTATGATGATATATGAATGACTAAACAGGTGTGTATGATGATATATGAATGACTTAACAGGTGTGTATGATGATATATGAATGACTTAACAGGTGTGTATGATGATATATGAATGACTTAATAGGTGTGTGTATGATGATATATGAATGACTTAACAGGTGTGTATGATGCTTTATGAATGACTTAACAGGTGTGTATGATGCTTTATGAATGACTTAACAGGTGTGTATGATGATTTACTTAACAGGTATATATCATTATTACTTAGCGGACATTCCCTTACCTTTAATTAGACTCGTTATCTGTTCCTACGTTATGATTCTCGAAGATTCTTATGTCAGTTTCTCCCAGAATAGAAAATACGAAAATGGAACAATTTACGTCTCGGCTTCAATAATATCCGCCCCCCCCTCCCCCCACCCTGGTTATTTTGGTATCTTAGCATAAGTAAGTTAGTTGAATATATTCTCTTGTGACACCTTAGGGGTAAAAAAAATCTATTTTATGACCATCTGAGCATCCTGGGTTAGGTTAGGTTAGGTTGAAACGGGTGCTCTTACTCACCATTAGCTCGCAGGTAGGTTAGGTTAGGTTGGGTTAGGTTAGGTTGAAACAGGTACTCTCGCTTTTCATTACTTAACAGGCAGGAGACATCATCACCCCACCCTCCATGACCACCCCCCCCACCCTCCATGACCACCCATCCCACCCTCCATGACCACCCACCCCACCCTCCATGACCACCCCCCACCCCACCCCACACGTTGCCACACCAAGGACACCACTGATGATAAAGTTGTGTACCTCAGCGAGAAAAAAAAAAGTTGGGTAGGTGGTAAGGGAGGTGAATTATGGCCCTTTACCTGTGTGACTGTGTTGTCTGAGGCCTTAGTGACAGGTTAGGTTAGGTGAGAGTTTACGTGGTGATAGGCTAGGCTAGGTTAAGTTAGGTTAGGTAGTGGCCTTAGGTAGGTCTGGTGGTTAGGTTAGGTTAGGTAATGGCCTTAGGGAGGTCTGGTGGTTAGGTTAGGTTAGGTAGTGGCCTTAGGTAGGTCTGGTGGTTAGGTTAGGTTAGGTAATGGCCTTAGGTAGGTCTGGTGGTTAGGTTAAGTTAGGTAATGGCCTTAGGGAGGTCAGGTGGTTAGGTTAGGTTAGGTAGTGGCCTTAGGTAGGTCTGGTGGTTAGGTTAGGTTAGGTTAGGTAGTGGCCTTAGGTAGGTCTGGTGGTTAGGTTAGGTTAGGTAATGGCCTTAGGGAGGTCTGGTGGTTAGGTTAGGTTAGGTAGTGGCCTTAGGTAGGTCTGGTGGTTAGGTTAGGTTAGGTAATGGCCTTAGGGAGGTCTGGTGGATAGGTTAGGTTAGGTAGTGGCCTTAGGTAGGTCTGGTGGTTAGGTTAGGTTAGGTTAGGTAGTGGCCTTAGGTAGGTCTGGTGGTTAGGTTAGGTTAGGTAATGGCCTTAGGGAGGTCTGGTGGTTAGGTTAGGTTAGGTAGTGGCCTTAGGTAGGTCTGGTGGTTAGGTTAGGTTAGGTAGTGGCCTTAGGTAGGTCTGGTAGTTAGGTTAGGTTAGGTAGTGGCCTTAGGTAGGTCTGGTGGTTAGGTTAGGTTAGGTTAGGTAGTGGCCTTAGGTAGGTCTGGTGGTTAGGTTAGGTTAGGTAATGGCCTTAGGGAGGTCTGGTGGTTATCCCTTGTATACGAGACAAGATGAGGCGCCCCCAAAGGTACTATACATAACACAGCCCATCCACCACCACCCCCGCCACCACCTACACTCACTGGATCATCTCCGTCACTATACCACACACTCACCATCTCCTACACCTACACCATCTCTACACCTACACCATCTCTACACCTACACCATCTCTACACCTACACCATCTCTACACCAACACCATCTCTACACCTACACCATCTCTACACCAACACCATCTCTACACCGACACCATCTCTACACCAACACCATCTCTACACCGACACCATCTCTACACCTACACCATCACTACACCGACACCATCTCTACACCAACACCATCTCTACACCGACACCATCTCTACACCTACACCATCTCTACACCTACACCATCTCTACACCAACACCATCACTACACCTACACCATCTCTACACCTACACCATCTCTACACCAACACCATCTCTACACCTACACCATCTCTACACCTACACCATCACTACACCTACACCATCACTACACCTACACCATCTCTACACCTACACCATCTCTACACCTACACCATCTCTACACCAACACCATCACTACACCTACACCATCTCTACACCTACACCATCTCTACACCGACCTCACTACACCTACACCATCTCTACACCTACACCATCTCTACACCTACACCATCTCTACACCAACACCATCACTACACCGACACCATCACTACACCGACACCATCTCTACACCAACACCATCTCTACACCCACACCATCACTACACCTACACCATCTCTACACCGACCTCACTACACCAACAACTTCCATATAACATACCAACACACTTCTAACTTTCCTTACCCCTCCACACACACACACACACACACACACACACACACACACACACACACACACTTTTTATGTGCACATGGCTGTCTTACTGAAGATACCGTTACAGTTCTTAGCTGACAGAACCATTAACCCCGGACCTGCTATTAGTACAGCCAGTCAGCCAGCCAAGGGCAAAACGGAAGCTTTAACTACGACACCTAACTCACATTACTGTCTTGTATGGTTCTGTGGGAAAATCTTGAGTGGTGTCTAGTAGGTGAGGTTGCGTCTTGGTTGCGTCTCTTGGGTGAGGGTTGCGTCTAGTGGGTCAGGTTGCGTCTAGGTTGCGTCTTGGTGGTGTCTCTTCGGTGAGGGTTGCGTCTAGTGGGTCAGGTTGCGTCTAGGTTGCGCCTTGGTGGTGTCTCTTCGGTGAGGGTTGCGTCTAGTGGGTCAGGTTGCGTCTACGTTGCGTCTCTTGGGTGAGGGTTGCGTCTAGTGGGTCAGGTTGCGTCTAGGTTGCGTCTAGTGGGTCAGGTTGCATCTAGGTTGCGTCTTGGTGGTGTCTTACAAGTCCGTCCATCCGTCTGTCCGTTCTCACGTCTCATACAAGTTTGTTTATATAAATACGTAAATAAATACAAAGTTGAATAGTCGAGTATTAATGTATGTTTATATAAATATTTCCTATAGTCATGAGAATTACCAGCCGTTTTGTTTGTTTGTTTTTGTTTATTTGTGTGTGTTTGTATGTCTGTGTGTTTGTTTACCATGTATCCTTGGTCGTGATGTTTTGAGGACCAGAGGGGCTTATGTACCCGTGTTTTTTTTTACTGGTACACCTGAAGGTTATGTTATGACAGGTGATGTAGTAATGTAGAGAGCCAGTAGTGGTGGGGTGATGGTGTTGGTGTTGGTGGTAGTGGTGGGGTGATGGTGTTGGTGTTTATGTCTTGTTGCTGGCATTGATGTTGTTGCTGAAATTTGTTTTTGCTCTTGCTGGCGCTGTTGTTTTTGTTGATGCCATTGTTGTCATTATTCTTACTGATGTTCTTGTTGTTGCTGCTGTTGTTGTTATTGGGACACTAACAACAACAACAACGACAATAATAATAATAATAACAATAATAATAATAATAATAATAATAATAATAATAACAATAATAACAACAATAATAATAATAATAATAATAAAAATAATAATAATAATAATAATAATAATAATAATAATAATACCTGTTTGTTAAGACTATTCGCGGAAATATGCTAATTGGAATTCAAGGAGGTAACTACCAAACGTAAAGTGAAAGTGGGAGGCACAGGACACAGGTGAGCTTCAGAAAAGTAACTAATTAGTACATGAAGGGGATGTACCTGAGTAATCTCCACCCCAGCCTATTCCACCCTAACATTATTTGAGGTTAGGTTAGGTGACAATGAAGAATTTACTCTACTTCATTAAGAATGGAGACGCAAGTGGGTGGGGATGGTGGGGTGTGAGTGGGTGGGGATGGTGGGGTGTGAGTGGGTGGGGATGATTGGGTGTGAGTGGGTGGGGATGGTGGGGTGTGAGTGGGTGTGGATGGGTGTGAGTGGGTGGGAATGGGTGTGAGTGGGTGGGGATGGGGTAATTTTAACATCACACAGACCCACCACAAATGAGTCAAGTTTACCAAGCTCCAATAATTTTCAGAGAATTACGGACACACAGGTAAAACTATTATCTCCGAGTCGCCAAACACGCCGCTGTGTTTCAGGGGCTAATCGGCCAATTATCCCCTGAAAACGGGAGGTATTTATATCCAGCTCAGTTAATAGTTATGTATGTATGGGTTCTGACAGCTCTTGAGTAAATTCTGATGAAAAACTAGTAAATGACAGATTCAATAAATGCATTTTGCAATTATGTGTGTGTGTGTGTGTGTGTGTGTGTGTGTGTGTGTGTGTGTGTGTGTGTGTGTGTGTGTGTGTGTGTGTGTGTGTGTTAGAATATAATGTTCTGAGTCTTTTTATATGATGTTAGTTTCGTTATTATTATTGTTATTACTGTTATCCTTACTGTCATTCTTATTCGTATTATTATTTAAATTTGAAAGTTACGGAGAGCTAAGGCCAGATCTTGTGTGTGTGAGAGAGAGAGAGAGAGAGAGAGAGAGAGAGAGAGAGAGAGAGAGAGAGAGAGAGAGAGAGAGAGAGATCAGACGGGGATCAGTGAGACGAGATGAAAACACTTAAGATGTAATGATAGACCTGTGTGTTACCGCACCGGACACCACCTGAGCCGAACCCTGCCGCAACACCCCCATTCCTCCCTATACGACCTGTATGTTACCGCGCCTTCCACCTCTTGAGCCGCACCCTGCCGCAACACCCCCATTCCTCCCTATACGACCTGTATGTTACCGCGCCTTCCACCTCTTGAGCCGCACCCTGCCGCAACACCCCCATTCCTCCCTATACGACCTGTATGTTACCGCGCCTTCCACCTCTTGAGCCGCACCCTGCCGCACCACTTCCTTACGCAACCTGTGTGTTACCGCACCTGACACCTCCTCCGCACGCTACATAAATTTACGACTGTGGAAATTCCCTAAGAAGTGAAGATTAGATCAATTTGTGGAAAAGCGATTGGAAGGTGAAAGATTCCGCCAATTCAATTATCATTCATGACACAGTGACTGACCTAACGAGCTAACAGATACGGAAGATTTCACTCACCTAACCTTACCTGACCTGATCTAACGAGCCAGGTGGGAGATTTCACTCACCAATTGGAAAAAGGAATCAGAATTTTGTCAAACTAATCCTGTATTCTGGCGCCGATTTTCAACACATTAAACAATAAATAAAATTCGAACACAAAAATGATCTATATTGTTTGTTTACGTTTCTTGGTGACGTGAATCTGGTACTGATAAATGTACCAGATATGACGTTATATTAGTACTGAACTAACCTAATCTAATCTTACTTAAAACCAAACCTAATCTAACTTAACCAACTTAAACTGAACATTACTCGACTTAATTTAACCTAACTTAACTTAACTCTACTTAACGTAATTCAACCAACCTTAACACCTACTTGAGTTAATTCAATCTAACCTAACCTAACTCAACTTAATTCAACCTAACCATAATTAAGTAAAGCTTGATTAGGCCTTTGCTATGATAACGAAAAAGTCTTACTTCAAATAGTCACTTTTACCATATATATAGAAATACAAAAAAATCCCCAAAAAATTATTACCAGAAAAACAAAAATATTTCTCTGTTGCCTACTGAGACCTTGACTTCTTAAGGCTTAATAAGACGTAAAACACACACACACACACACACACACACACACACAGTACTGTAGACGATGATTGGCGAACTCAAATACGTGTATGTGTATAAGTACTGTTTTTGTTAGCTCTTGGTAGTTAGGTTTGGTTATGTTAGGTTAGGTTAGGTTTGGTTAGGTTAGGTTAGGTTAGGGTAAGGCAGTGGAGAAGAGTGAGTGTGTTCCTGCAACTCCAGTAACCACACCATTACCAAACAACAGTGACGCAACACCAGGTAACACCTCAAAAGCTCCACCTCGTGAGTAACATTCATCCTACTACGGTTATGAAATTCAATCATAATTCTTCTGTGTTTCGTAATCTCCCATCTTAGAGTTAACAATCTTTACTAATTAGCTGCACCATTACGATACCTTAACCACCCAAATACACGAGAGGGACGAGTTACCACACAGGACACGGCTACACGCTGACCTCTCCCGAGCCCCGCTTACCACACAATAACAAATCAAAAGTGCACTCATAAAACAGTTGTTATTTTTAGATGCTGTATTGTATTTATTTTTCTGGTCTAAATCGCTGCTAACAAATAGGTATTTCATTCATAGATAACAATACGATTTAGTGACTCGTTTTATCTGTGGTTTAAGAGGCATGAAACACACCATTCGCTCGTTAGCCAGTTGAGTTAATACTGTGGAGTGTGGTTAGGTTAGGTTAGGTGGCAACAGCATGAGGAACCAATCAGCGCCAGTCCAACCCGCATACAAGTGGTTTTCTATTCTTTCCCGGGAGAGGATAGAGTCACAAGCGGTACTGCAGATAACCCCGCCATGTCTTTCTTCTCAGACCCCGAACGTAATAAAGTTGAGCCGACGTTCAATTCCCACAGTATTTATAGTGAACGGCTGGCTGAGCATTGTACCAATATCCCAGTAGTGCAAGAGTAGTACCTGACAGGTCGACACCATTAATTCTCATCCTCATTCCTCCTTTACCTTTGTCACACACACACACACACACACCTTTTTTTCTTTTAAAATATTAGACATTAAAAGTTTTATTTATGTTGCACCTTTCCATGCCAGGGTAAAGTTAGTGATTATTTATATGTTACCAATACTCGATCGCCCATTTACACACACACACACTGATTGAATATAGTGTGTGTGTGTGTGTGTGTGTGTGTGTGTGTGTGTGTGTTTACGTTTCTCTATGAGTGACCGTGCGATGAATGACTGTTTTTATGAGTGCGTGCTTGCTCGTATGTATGTATGTGTGTATGTATGTATGTATGTATGTATGTATGAATGTATGTATGTATGTATGTACGTACGTATGTATGTATATGCTTACGCGTTTAACTCAACCACTTAACATACAGTATTAATAAATATCCTAATACAAAAGATATCTTAAGACTCAATGAATCCTGTCCTTCACACACACACACACACACACACACACACACAGGCGATTAGAGGTCGTCGCCCACTCCTTCTCGCCATTGTGCTATAAGGAGAGGAGCTAACCAGAAGTTGGTCCACGGAGTTTTGCATCTAAACTTTTTAAATTAAATGTGTGTGTGTGTGTGTGTGTGTGTGTGTGTGTGTGAGAGAGAGCTTGATCCACTCACCAACAGAAACAAGGTATAACTTTAAGAAGATAAATAGATAAATGGAAAAATAATAGATTCTTGTGGCGAATAGTGGGTTTTATTAGATTGTCCCCGAGGGGGCTAGTTTATTGGGCACCCCCTTACATCCTGTGCAAGGTGAAGCGCAGAAGCGTTTACAGCGCCCATCTGGGAAGCATGCGGAGTTCATGCTTGCCTTCATGACTCGTGCATTAAGGGAGTAAAAGCCTGAAGGGTTATGAGTTTTGTCAGCAAGTTACATAAAGTGACAGAATGATGAGTGTGTGGGGAAAAAGTCCCGGTACAATTTATCTGTTTATGGCAAAGTGTGGCAGGTCCCTAATAATGTCAAGTGCCAGGCCTGTGACTAGGAGGAGGGATCTCTGGTCAGGGAGGGAAGAGGTGTTGGTAACGGCTGGGGAACTGTAGGGGGAGGTTATGTAGCGGATAGAAGAGTTATCTAAAGGTTATCAAGAGTTACCACACACACGCTCCTACTACCACCTGAGATCCCTCGCCCGAGAATTCCTGTTCGACACCACAACCGCATCCAGCCAATACGAGCACGTACTGATCGCTATAAGATCAGCCCCGTCCCAACCATTGTAAAAATTATCAATAACGTGTAATCAACCAGTGTATTCACTCCCAGTCAATCTTACTTTTTGCAGTCACTATGTTGAAATGCCCTGTAGTATGGCCTTCTCCCCACCTAGTTATTATATATCATATTTGTATCACTTCTGTTACTTGTATATTATTTGTAAACCAAGAGACCCATTCCCCAATTATGCAACTGTATATTTTCAGCCATGCTCTTTCAATAAACCGTTAATTATTATTATTATTATTATTATTATTACACACACATACACACACGCACACACAGCGACATCTTAAGTGTGGCCGTCGCTATGAATGGAGACCAGCTGGAGGTTGTAAATTAAGTCCAATAAAAGTTAAATTAATGGAAGGATTAAGTGCGGTCATGTGAGGATTACACAGGGGTGGGTGTGGGTGTGTGTGTGTGTGTCGCAGGTAAGAACTATAAAAGGAGACGATTACCTAAACTATTACAACGGAGAATCGGAGAAGTAATAAGACAAGGATTGAATATATACAAGAAGAAAGAAAGAAAGAAAGAAAGAAAGAAAGAAAGAAATAGGTTCCTAGAGAATAAAATAAATGAAAGAACACACAGATGGCATTATGGCCGTGGGAGGAGAGTGAGTGGAGTGTATGTGGAGAGTGGGAGGAGCGTGGGAGGGAGAGAGAGGCACACTGAAGGTATAGCTTGTAGGAGGATGAAGAAACAGAAGCGAGAGGTAAACAAACAAACAACGCAGGTAACAATATTAACAGACAGTCGCCCCTAAGTATGTGTGTGTGTGTGTGTGTTTCCTTTCCTACACAAGCACCACCCTCCCTCCCCCCGCACCCTTGAACCTACACACACACACACTAGCAGAGAAGAGAATTATAAACATAAACACGAGAGAATATTTTTATTTCCTTATTAGTAGTATATAAAATGTGTTAAAAGATGAAAGATTCAGTCTATCAGCAGCAGTAGGTAATTAAAGCAAAGGATGGGTTTACAAGGGCGGAAAACATGACCTCTTAAATGAAAATGTTAGGATTACACACGGTTCACAGATCTTACTCTTCTGGAACGAAATTCTCCTTTCATTTATTTCTGAATTATAAACCACGTGATTAAAGAAGAGCTTAAAACATGTGAATTTATACGCAGGACAAACTCACAAACACTTCACAACGAGCGAGGCGAACAGAATCCTTAGATCCATCTCTCAGTGCCAGACAGTGCCAAGTACAGTGCCAAGTACAGTGCCTCATAACACGGTGGTGACCTTCAAGGGATAATCATGACTTTACAGTGACGAGAAATGTCTTGGTAATGTACTGGAGTGTCTGTCACCTTAAGTATGAAAATAGTGAGTGTGAAAATGGATCCAGGAGGCGAGTGTGGATATACAAAACAATGTGGGACGAAGTATTTTTCTGCACACACACACACACACACACAGCATAAGTGAGTAAACCAGACATACTTCAGGATGGAATTATCGTGCATTTATCAGTCGCTAATATCCGAGTTTTGAACAGAGCAAAAAAACAATTACAGCTGGACGAGAAAAACAGAGATGTGGATAATTAACTTATTCTCAGTATCGTTAACAGCAGGAGTATGAGGCGTGGAAGATGATGTTGTTTTACATGAGTCTTCCTGTCCGAGTATTATACAGTACGTGAATGGTATTATAGATGGACAAATTCTGACAATATCTCGACGAAAGAATACGACTTGTAACCTACCAACAGGGGGCTTCACTCACCGCTAGTTAGGTTACACGTCGTTTAAATCTAGATGTTAAACTAAATTCTCCCCAAAATATAAAAGAATCATCTATTACAGCGAACTGTGACGACTCTTGTGTAAAATTCTGCAGATAATGTTATTAATTACATCATTGAAGCGACTAAAATAAAGTTATACATTAAACACCATTCATTATTTTCACACGTCGGGCATTTATTTCACTCACCCTGTCAGGCGTCAGGGCTACGTTCTACAGTTGGTTTCACTTACTGAAGCCGATTCGTCTCTGCCACAGTATGAATAAAATAGACTATCCATTATGATCTGGGGTTTTTTCATATTATTTATTCATTTAAAGATTGTATAAAAAGAGCAACGGTTATGTGTAAACCCTCCCAGTTGAGTGGTATTGTAACGTCTCGTGGTTTGTTGAGCTGTGTGGTCGTACAGTGAGCCATCGTTCAGAGAGACAGCTGGATTCAACTCTCCCTCCAGCCAGGGTGGGCTAGATAAAGGCTTATGACTGTACAATAAATATTAAAGGGTCTCGCCAGCTCTTTATGTTGGTTATCAAAGACCTTCACTACAGTCATAATGGAGCTGTTCGTCTGTCCTCGAATCAAAAGACAATTAAGTGGTGCCTTGTGAGAGACCCAGGTTAATTACTGCTGCTTCTCGCCTTTCTTCCGCGGGAGACTTACCTCGGCCAATGAGAGCCAGGTTTATTATGGGGTAATAAAAAAACATTAGATTTAATTGGTTGGTCTTGAGGCAGATTGGGTATTACCGTGATATATCCGGAGGGTGAAGGGATTTCCCCAGTGGTTACGGATAAAGAATTCCAATTTTATTCTCTACTTGGCAACACGATGGCTCACCCACCCAAGAGACAAGGGAGGCTAAGGCCAAGTAGTTGGGCGGGCGGGCGGGCGGGCGTGTGTGTGTGTGTGTGTGAATTTTACAGTACGGCCCCTAGTTGATAAACCTAAACATACATGACTGTAGGACGCAAAATATAAAACACACACACACACACACACACACACACAAGTCAATATCCCACATATTTCGTATACAACAAAAAAAAAAAATGATGCTACAAATTTCACAAGAGAAGAGTTAGTGTTACAGTATAAAGTTTACAGAAAAAATACAGCTGTGTCATATACCAGGATACAAAAGACTGTATCCTGCAGGAGAAAACCCTTTTGTAGCACAGATCCTATACGAGAGAAACATTGTAATATTTGCCTCTACTGTAGCAAAAGAGAGAGAGAGAGAGAGAGAGAGAGAGAGAGAGAGAGAGAGAGAGAGAGAGAGAGAGAGAGAGAGACGGGGAAGGGGAGGATATTGTAATCGATCTGTGAGTAAGTTAGTCCAGGTATTTTTTTCTGAACAAGTGTAAATTCTCTGCCCCTTAGAAGAAGAAAGAAGAAAGAACTAGAAAGAGAAGAGCAGAAGAAACAACAAAAGAAACCCTGGTCAAAGTTTATGGTTAAATTCAGGTTAAAATAAAACAATGACCCATTTTACGTCACGTCTCATGAATACTGACGTAGTGGAGTGACGTAATGGACACTATATCAAGTTTATCTTCATTATATACGCTTTTTTCCCCCTCTCAACTGAACATCTGTTATCATATATATATAACCTTATATATCACACGACAGGCTTTGATATCATAAATATTTCACGAAGACTTAATTAAGATGTCATAGCTCACAGGAGGCGAAATGTAACGTAGTTCATGGTGTCCCGTAGTGAAGCCAACTGTTTCATGGTGTCCCGTAGTGAAGCCAACTGTTTCATGGTGTCCCGTAGTGAAGCCAACTGTTTCATGGTGTCCCGTAGTGAAGCCAACTGTTTCATGGTGTCCCGTAGTGAAGCCAACTGTTTCATGGTGTCCCGTAGTGAAGCCAACTGTTTCATGGTGTCCCGTAGTGAAGCCAACTGTTTCATGGTGTCCCGTAGTGAAGCCAACTGTTTCATGGTGTCCCGTAGTGAAGCCAACTGTTTCATGGTGTCCCGTAGTGAAGCCAACTGTTTCATGGTGTCCCGTAGTGAAGCCAACTGTTTCATGGTGTTCCGTAGTGAAGCCAACTGTTTCATGGTGTCCCGTAGTGAAGCCAACTGTTTCATGGTGTCCCGTAGTGAAGCCAACTGTTTCATGGTGTCCCGTAGTGAAGCCAACTGTTTCATGGTGTACACAAAAAACTCCAGACATCAAACGTTCTTCTCAAGATGAATAACTGCATCTCTCTCTCTCAGTGCTCGGGAAACATTTATATAAGTCTCACAGAACACCATCATTTGTGTCATAAACGGCACACGACACGACACGACGCATCATGTATATGTTTCTCGGTGTGTGTGTGTGTGTGTGTGTGTGTGTGTGTGTGACCACGGAATAAAACCCAAATTCTTCGCCACGGAAATATTATACAAACTAATAAAAGAACCAAAGTACAATTGACAGTTCAACCTCACTGGATCAAAGGTGTCTGATGAATGGTTCTAACGAGGGAAATGTGGCCTTTGATCCGCTCACCAGAAAATTTCCTTATACGAAACACCACAATGAATGAGAAACACTACAGTATATGAATGAGAAATACTACTGTATATGAATGAGAAACACTACAGTATATGAATGAGAAACACTACAGTATATGAATGAGAAACACCACAGTATATGAATGAGAATGAGAAACACTACAGTACATGAATGAGAAATACTACAGAACATAACATTAATGAGAAACACACACGTAGACTCAACACAAAAACGACAAAACAACAGAAAAAAATAATAATAAAAAAAAAAATCCTCATAGTTTACTTTAGGAACCCAGCCTATCCGCAGCGTTGACGACAGAACCAAAATAAACAAAATAACATCAGAGGGGCGTGGAACAGTGGAACGGTG